>ML810783.1:177190-239779 GCA_009831015.1 Picea engelmannii | reverse complement strand
AATGTATAAAGATAACTCAAGAAGATGATAACAACAATAGGGTTAGTAAATGTTAGTCTAAGCTATGGTTAGAAGTAGTTAATGATTGTTCAAGAATGTTTAGAAGTTGTATGTGATCAAGGGTACTCAACACTTGGAAGTCTTAGATCAGTGCGTTATTAGGGAAAATGGAGTCAAAAATCACTGCAAAAGTTGAAGGGCCATGATGATAGTGATAAATATAAAGACAAGAGGGTTAGATTTTGAGTGTTTCTAAGGCAAGGCCTCAACAATGAAACCCTAGGGGAGAAAGGCTCACTAAGGTGTAGAAACCCTATGCCTTAGTGCTTTCTCCTCCTACTTTAGTTTATTGGCAAGGTAAAAATGGCTAGCTTGAGAAAAAATCGGTAGGGCTAAAGACAAGAGAGTTTGAAGATGAAGTGTTGCTAAGGAAAGGCTTCATCTACCAAAACCTAGGGGAAAATGACTCACCAACGTGTAGAAACCCTAGGCCTTGATGCGTTTTCCTCCTTCTTATCTCAATAACAAGTACAAAATGGCTAGCCTAGAAGAGTATAGGTAGAGTGTTGCTATGGCAAGGCTCTATATAACTTCAACAAACCAAATGGCTCTTAATCTTAGTAGGGACATGAGTCAAGGACACCAACATGTTCTTTTCAACTAGGGTTTAATCTAGAAACTTATAGTCAAAAAATGCAAGTAAACAAAATCATAACCATTCAATAAAGAAGTGTTGTAGAAATTCCACTTACATTTAACCAAGAATTCATATAGCCATACCCTTGTTGTAAACCTTCCACCAAGAGAAATGCCAAAAATAGCTAAAAAAAGCCATCTTCAACAAGTGTGCATCAATTTTCAGCCAAAAACCCTAGAGTAGGGCACAAATTTCAGACCTCACTATGTGTCAGTGAAATATAATGATCCAAATGAGAGTTTTTCTCTCTTACTTATACAGTACAAATGACCTTAATTAAATTTTAGGTCATCAAAAGGCCGACAAGGCCAAAATACCAAAAAAAATTGTTTTACACTAAATGTCGTAAATGAAACCCTAATCATTCAAAAGTAAGATGTCATGCCCTTTCTAGGGTGATGTGATACCATTTTAGGGTGGCATAGGCCTCCTGGAGCAAAACGTTATCCCTCCTTGGGCCTCTCCAAGATGCCACACGTGCCACACTGCCATAAATGCCTCCCCAAAATGTCCATAAAGTTGGAAGACGTCATGGGCATCCTGGGTGACATCCTGGGCCTTCCAAGGCCAACGTTCCAATGGAGAGGGCAAAACCCCCCTAGGAAAGGCTCTGGCAGGGTGCCTCTATGGAATGTCCTCATCTTCTCCAATGCAAACCCCTTTGTCCTATATTTTCCCCCTACTGGGGTATCAACAACCATCTAGTGGGCTCTTCAGCCCTATGGAGGTCTGAACTAATCATCTCCTCTTGTGTACCTATCTAACATGGTACCTGTCCATCAGGTATGATCCTGCACATCAACAGATACGCCCTCCATGGACTCATAAGTCACAAGGTTCATAGCAATGTCAATCACATCCAATCATCAATTTTAATAAACATGTGAATAAAACCCCTTTTACCTAGTCAAGTGCTCAAAGACATTATATAAATCTGCAAGGCAAGTTTGGAGGAAGTGTCAGGGTGTCCTATTGGGCTAGTGTCCACTAGAAAAGGGATGTTTTTGGGAGAGATCAAATCCAAGTCATGTTTATGGGTGAGGTGGATAAGGGATGTCCTGACAAGAGGTGTAGTGATAGAAGGGAAATGCAAGTCTTATCTGTGGGTGCCTTTGTAGAAGGCGAGCTACACTTGTCCTGGATGCAAATGTTTCCAAGCCCATTCATGAATTTTATTCTTGTTTCTTAATTGATTTTTCTTTCAAGAAGCTAATTAGGGGACACTGACCTAGTGTGGTGACTAGTGCTAGCAATGTTATCGACAATCAATTTCATAGAAATGAGAAGATTGGCTCGTGATGAGACCCCCTTGATCTTAGCCATGCAACCAAGAGCCACTACCCTGGCATGGTAACCATATTCTAGTAGTGTCATACCACTAGGTGCCCATGGACCTAATAGGTTGGCTCATGATGAGACCCTTATCCTCTGACCAAGTCTTGTTTTATCATTTTTATGGGTCCCTCTTGTTTCCTGCTTAGAATATTTTTACTGCTTTCTCTGGGATCCGTGGGTGAATCATCTCAAGGTTTTATTTTTTAGGATTTAACCTTTTCCATCTGCTTTTACCTTCTGGGCCTTTAGCCCCTTGTTCCCACAAGTCAAGGTGAAACCCTTAAATGATTGGCCAACCCAATTCTTGGACCAATGTAATGGGATGGATGATAGGGAAGCAAGATGGAAAGTGGTAAGTATGATGGGAGTAGATGATAACTTTTCATGAATCCCCCCAGTGGCAACTCAAAACCTATGGGCACAAGATTACTAGGGATCCTGTCATTCCCCCCAATCATGGTCAAGTGGATAAGTATAATATCCAAGCACCTGTTAGAAACAAAAAAAATAGATGCACATATTCAAAGGTTTTGAGGATCAGAGTGACACATGCCATGATACCTAGATTCATTACCTCATGGATAAAGAACCATCTCCGATACAGGACCAAGCCGAGGTGAAGGATGTTGATGTTGCTGACAAAGTGGAGGCTCTAAAAGGAAGAAGAGAAGGGCCCTCCAGGGCCATGCTCAAGTCGATCTAGCTCTCGGTTCTCCATGTCTAGGACTTGTGGGCCTCAAGATATAATCTCCTTAGTTATCCCTAAAAGTGGGGGATAACATCTGGCTCCATGTCAGGAAAATGTGCTCATCATATAGCGCATGAGAACCTCAACATCTCTGGCATAACCTGTAACCTGATTGATATCAATAGCAATTATCAATAATCATTTCGGGTGGTGATATCACCCCCGGCTCAAATATATAACTGAACACAAACATATCTACAAGTGTGAAAGAAAACCACCCCAGCATGCAATGCAAATGGTATATACAATGAATGTAAATGCCTACTTACCTGTACCTACCTGGGGGCTAGATGTTAGGTGTAGTCAAACGACCAGTGAAAAGAATCTAGCAATGTCCCATAATACCTGTCTTTGTGCTTCATCATAAACCAAAACAGTGATAAGTTAAGCACAAGAATAACATGGGTTAGACAATATATAGTATCGTCGTAAATCATAAAGTCTAACTCATGGAGGCAGGTGGGAGGGATAAAATCATGCCAATTCAATCTTTGAGGAAAGTCCTCAATCCAATTCAGGGAGGGATCATGAAAATTCAAAGGTTCAGAACACCGACTCAAAAGTTCTGCAAGCTGGCTACCAAGGGCATCCTCATGATCTAAAATCCTATAAGGGATTGACAAGGATCTAGTAAATGACAGACAAACTCCTAAGGGAAAGTTGAAAGGCTGATATAACGAACTTATTCTTGTAGTATTCAACAAACCCTTGGACTCCATGCTTTTCCCCAGAGGAAACTCAATATAAGAGACATATATCCCAACTACACCTCTAGAGACACAACAAAGTAAAGTAATCAGAGGTGGCCCAAGAAAGTTGTCACAAGGATCCTTCTTCAAGCAAACAATGTCCTTACTCCTATCAAGACCTGATCACAATAGTGGTTAACAATTTTCTTCATGGAATAAATCCAAGTGCTGAGAGGATTATTCAGCAAAAACCTCAAGGTATATCTGAAACGTATCAGGGCAATACATGACTGGGTTAGCCTTGGGTGTTTGGAAAGTGTTGGTAATATTATCTCCTTGTTTCCACTAGTCAAGACTAACCTGTTGTGATAATTGTAAAGGAAACACTTGGAAATGAATCTGAATGTCATAAATGGGATCCATACCATAACCAACTACATCCCACCTACATCTCTAGGACCTGTGGGCCTCGAGACATAATCTCCTTAGTTATCCCTAAAAGTGGGGGATAACAGGGCCCACATGAGTTTTGGTGTTTCACCTTCTAGGGTTAGGTTTTCTGATGTCTAGCATTTTGGCATTCATGAGTAATATCAAAAATTCCTCTCAAGTCTCATTTTAATCGATTATGCTCAGATGAATGCATGTAGTAGCCACATATTTTCTCAAAGATAACTACCACCATTCAAGCAAGTGTTTCAGTTCTGTAGTTTTACAGTTTCAGCCTATTTCATTATTTAATAGAAGATATTTTTCACTAGATATTTTTGTTATTCTTCATATCTCTATGTTTATTGTATTCATTTTTTTAATCAGTTCATTTTGCTCCTAAATCCGGATCAGTGGTATTAGAGCAGTCTTCTCGTCATTTATTTTTCTTTGTGCATGTCCTCAACAAGATCTAGGTACAAGAAGTTGGGACTCAAACCAATCGATCCATTACAAGATTGGTCACGTCGATCCCTAAAACAACCCATGGGGGACAAAAATAAATATGATGGAGTAGGAGACCCTATTAAAATGTTGCTCGAGGAAGCCCTCGCACGACAAAGGAACAAAATGATGGACAACTTCATGCAAATCCTTCGACATCCACCAGAGAAGCATCTTCATCAAGCGGCCATGCAACCCCCTTCAAGGTACAAGTAAATTTTGATATTCCATTATTTGAAGGACTAATAGATGCGGATGTTGTAGATAAATGGTTGAATCTTCTCAAAGGATATTTTTCAGTTCACAATTTTTCTGATAGGGAAAATATCACTTTTTCACTCCTCAAGGTCGTTCCCCATGTTAAAGACTAGTGGGATACTTACCCTGAGCAAAGGGTCATGGATGAATATACAATGTTTCTGGTGGCCCCTACATGGGATTCCTTCTAGGACGCCATTAAGTAACAATACTAGTTTGTTGGAAGCTACAAGGATCAGTACACCATATGGACCACCCTACGTCAAGAAAGGGACGAGACAGTAACTGATTTCACCAATATTTTCCATACCCTAAGCACCAAATTGGGTATCAAAGAATTTGATCATCATCTGGTGCTCAAATACCATGTCTGTTTTCATAGATACATTCAAACAGAAATGGAGTTCTTGGACATCGCCTCATTGAGAACGACTTATAGATACACTATCAATATCGAGCATAAATTTAAGAAGAAATGATGAGAGTTTGGATCTGCAAACCCCTCACAACCGAAGCAGGGAAAAGGAAGCCCCAACCCACATAGCAAGGGACCAATTCGAGATGGTCGCCCTTTGGACAACTAGTCCAAGCCACAACAGAATAAGGGCAATGAAAAGACAAAGAAGGATATGGGAAAATGGTATGAGTACCATAAGAGTCCTTGGCACAACACTGAAGAAAGTCACTCCAAGCAGTCCATCATGGTTGAGTTGAAGGTTTCTGAGTCAGAAGTCGATTCTGATTCCAAGTCAAATCTTGAAGGAGGAAAGTGGATTATCGATGTTGAACCCAGTTCCACTATCGTTACCACCAAAGTCCACCCAAGCGAACCATAAGAATCAGAGGAAGGGGAATGCCTCTTTCACTCGCATATGTGGGTCAAGGGGGCTCTGATTTATTTCATTGTTGACAACGGTAGTCAGAAGAACCTAATTTCAGTAGAGTTCGTCAAGCGGATGGACCTACCAATGACACTTCACCCGCAACCCTACACCATTGGCTAGCTTCGTCAAGGAAGAGATCTCTATGTCAGCCAACAATGTCATTTTCCCTACGACATCAAGCCTTTCAAATATGAGGTATTGTGTGATATTTCTCCCCTTGAAGTTTTTGATGTTCTTTTAGGACAACCATATTTGTGGAAGTGTCATGTTGTGTATGAGTCTAGACCCTACAATGTTATTATTACGTTGGGTAGACAATTGTATAGGATCCTAGAGGTAGCGTTGCCTACTTCTATTTCTTTAATCTCCACTAAGAAATGCAGTAAGGTAATTTCATAGACCGGGAAGTTCATTTTCTTTGTGATCCATTCTCACAGTAAGCAGAAGTTCATCGCCACATCTGTGGCCTCTACACAGAGCCTCTCTTTGTAGGAGAAGCAAGTGTACAAGATCGTGGAAGAATTCAGAGACATCTTCGCCTCACCTACGGGGGTGCTGACACACTGCCAAGTCAAGAATCCAATTAATCTGACCCCTGAAACACCTCTACCTAATGGACCAGTCTATCCGCGCTCGCTAATGGAGAATGAATAAATCAGGCGTCATATCCAAGAGATTCTTCAAAAGGGGCACTTTGGACCCAGATACACCCCTTATGGAAGCCCGATTGTACTGGTGCAGAATAAGGACGAGACTTGGCAACTCTGCATTGATTAGAGAGCCTTAAAAAAAATCATAGTCAAGAACCGCTACCCCATTCCCAAGACTGGTGACCTTCTTGACCAACTCAAGGGGGGAAATTTCTTCAACATTATTGACCTAAAGTTTGGCTACCACCAGGTTCCCATCGAACCAACTGATGTATGGAAGACAACCTTCAAGTCTAAAGAAGGTCTCTACGAATGGCTAGTCATGCCCTTTGGTTTAACAAATGCACCAGCCATTTTCATAAGGTTGATGGATGATGTATTGAGACCCTTCACCAAATCCTTTGTGGTTGTATATTTGAATGACATCCTCATCTTTAGCAAAATGTGGGAGGAGCACATGCAACATATTCAGTAGGTTTTGAGGACTTTGTGGCAGACCAAGCTTTATGCCAACTTGGAAAAATGCTCTTTTGGCATGAATAGGGTCCAATACTTGGGCTACATTTTTTATGAGCATGGGGTACATGTTGATCCAGCTAATATCCAAGTCATCCGTGATTGGCCAGCCTCGACCATACTGACTGAGCTTCAGATATTTTTGGGACTAGCCAACTTCTATCGACTGTTCATGTTGAGATTATCCCATATTTTTTGGGCCCTCAGCCAGGTGACCAAGGGCGGTGGTAGGGACAAGTTCGTGTGGGGGAAGGATCATCAACGAGCATTCGATGATCTGAAGCATCACTTGTTCTTAGCTCCAGTACTCTCCTTTCCTAATCTATAACCACCATTCAATATTGAGACTGATGCATATAAATATGTCGTGGGCGCAGTTCTCACTCAGCATGGGCATCTTGTGGAATTCCATAGTCAGATACTCTCTGATACTTTCTAGAAATACCCCACCTATGATAAGGAAATGTATTCAATTGTGAAAGCATGTCTTCAAAGGAAATATTAAATTCTGGGGAAAGAGACGATCATACACATTGATCACAAGCCTCTGCAATTCATACGTACACAAGGGAAATTGTAGAACAACCTCCTTCAGAAGTGGTCCACCTACCTGCAACAGTTCCATCTCAACATAAAATATAAGACAAGTATCTCCAATCGTGTCGTTGACTGCCTCAATCGACCTCCCGTGGATGCACTCACCACTATGCTCCATTCCTGTGGACATGAAGCATCGAAGTGGCCACAACTTTATCACCAATATCTAGACTTCGCCACCACATATTAGCTCTTGGGTACAGGCGCAACTATCACTGATTTTCACATTCAAGACGAATTCTTATGCCACTTGGGCCATCTATGTGTTCCTACAAAGGAGCATGCAAATATTATTTTGGAAGAACACTACAGTCGGTGTTACACACATTATTTTTTTCATTCCTATGACCATTAATGATGTAAACCTATCCTTTATCTTTAAAAGAATCAATGGCCTTAATCCCTGAAGAAGGATGAAGATGAATTTTTCCAGAAAGATGAAAATTATATTTTCCTTTGTAAAAACCCTATAAGGGTGTGATGATATAGTATCGTTGCAGGTTTCACCATAGTGGCCTACGACGTCATCGCAGTCTACTCAGTTTTAAGGGTGCGACGATTTTCGTACGAAGGTAAAAGAGAATCTTCCCAATTCTTCTAGAAGAGAAGCTTCTGAGGTGAGTTGGTCTTCGATCGGTTTGGATCTGAGTCACATCCCTAATCTCATGGGATCATCCTAACCTCCTCACCCTATCCTTTTCATCTTATACAAGAAGAAGAGTTCTCATGGGAAAATATATTTGGAAAGTTCTTGAGTTTTGTAGCTTGGAGTTTTTGGAGCTTGTAAGTTGGCTTTGAGCTTTTCTTTGTCAAGATAGATTGTTGATCTTTGAATCCATGGAGTAGAAGTGTATAGGAAGTAAGGAACTATTTGAAGGAACCTAACAACATCAAGGAAACTGGTTATATCTTTCATCCACATTCTTTAATACTGTGATACATTTATGTCCCATAAAATTGGTCTTATTTTATTGCATGACTCATTGATCACATACATAGGTTTTGTTGATTATACATTGTTTCTTTCACTTCGTTGGCTTGATTCTTTTTACAAGTTCAAAATCCCATAAGTCTTGGAATGGAGTGAGGATGACACTAGCAAGGACAAATGACATTTAAAAGGTATGTCATTTATCTCTTGTTAGTTAGCATGCTTGATAATAAAAACTTAGGGAAAGTTTTATATTCTATCTTGTTTTGTTCTAGTTTTAGGGCGAAACTAGGGAGATCGGTTTCTGTCCGCACTTACCGATTTGTTCGATAACCAAAATGGAGACCATACTGAGGACGATTTTTTTTCCTAGTAGTCTTAATTTATTTCTTTGATTGTCTGGGTTCTATTTTCTAAGTCACTGGGAGATCCAGATTGACTCTCTGTCTATTTAATTTCATTGGAAAACCTTCATGCTTTTTATTTTTTCCCGTTTTCCTTTGATCGTCGCACCCTTCTTCGAGAGACAGTTCAATCCTCTGGGATCGACACACCCTTCCTTTAGACACAGTGTGACGTCGTCGCACTATACTATTCTTTGGCCGGCGACGATATAGGATTGCCGCACTGTGCTGGCTAGTCGCCCACGACGATTTTGTGAATTTTTTTAGTTTTTGATGGTTTCCCTGCATAGATCTGTGATAAGTGTTTGGGGTGATTTGTTAGGTATGATTACAGTCTTATTGAGAACTTTGAATCTTTTTTTAGCCATCTTTTCTTTGTTTTATCTTTTTTTCTTTTGAAATATTTGATCTCTTGCTTTGAGTGTCTTTCAGTTACAAAGCATTATTTTTCTTTAGAATTGTTTAGTGAAAGAACACTTCGTTTTCTGAATAGTTCATGTTAAAAGAGAAAATTTGTTTGGGTTTCTTTTTTTTATAGATATTTTCTATTTCTTTTAGCTATATTTGAAAACAAAACTTTTAATTTCTTGCTCTGCATTAGATTGGGGGCATCCTTGCATTTGAAGTAGCGAAATTGCATGGTTTTTTTGGAGGCCAAGAATCGTGTATTGGTGTACATTCTCTTTGGCTCATTTCTTGAGGATCTTGATATTGATGAGTTTAACAAATTTTGGGACATTGTGCATCTGGGAATGATAAACGTTTTCTCCTTATCATAATATAGCTTTCATCGAAGTCCCCGAGGTGTAGGACAGTCGGTGATGGAGTGTGTTGTTAAGCCACTCCGTGATGTTAAAGTCACCGGTTCGAAACCTGCGGGGACAAAAAATCAAACCATGTTAAGGGCTGGTGTGGCTCAGGCCGGGTGCGATCCCCGGGTGATTTTGACGGCTTAGATGCCTCTAAGTCGCGGTTTCTCAAGCCACAGGTTAATCGTAGGTCCTGCACAAATTAACAAACAAAAAAGAAAAAATAGCTTTCATCGAAGTGAAATATTTGCATTCTCATTTCTTTGCATTGTTTAGAGTCAGTCAAAACATCATTTATTCCACGTCATTTGCCTCTTGAGTAAACAACAGCCTTAAAATAAAGATCTTATAAAAATTGATTAGAAATATTTATATTTTCTAGTAGAAAACCTACATTAGCTTAGGTTGTAGGGATTTGGAATAGGTGTGAAAGATAACTTTCCAAAGATGTAAATACACATAGAATCTTGTGCTAGGGAGCAGTAAATCCACTTATTATAGTTTTTCTAGGGAATCCCTTCTCACACAAGGGTTAATCACGAGGTCGCATTAAGGCCGACACAGTTACTCACCCGACTTTTTTGTTCTTAATGTAGAGATTGCACATATTATTGGGTGTCACTTGAGAAGAAAATCCTATGCAAACCTTCTCGAGGTGATTCCGGGCTTAGATACCCTTATTCACTTGCAAGTTGATCATTCACCTTCTTCACCAGTAAGATGTCCTTCGCCTTCTTCACTTGCAACTTATTCTTCCATTTCATCTTCTTCACTGAGTGAAAGCTCTGAAGCTAGTAACCCAGTGGATAAAAAGAAGAATAAAAGAAAGATTAAGAAGAAGAAAAATAAACAAGGGTCGAAACTTCCAACCACTACCAAACATGTTGGAAAGCAACCAATTACTGTTAATCGTGATGGGAGTGTTTATGATGCCAAGATCACCCAAAAAACCCATAAGCCCAAGTACACTTGAAGGCTTTGTAAGGGTATCCATATTCTTAAGGATTGCCCTGGTCTATCCAAGGCTATAGAAGCATGGTGTACACGCCCTCGCAAGCCCATGTCGTCATCCTTTGAACAACATGTTGATTCCCTTCTGTAAACTAGTTAGGATACTGTTGGGAAGAATAAAATTAGAGTCAATTTCCCATGTATGTTAAGCAGAGGGATTCATCAAACTCCCTTTTTCCCTCATATGGACGAAGCCTCAAAATTACTGGAAGACATGACTGTTTCCTAGCCTCAACTTCCAACTTGTTTTTGCAGGATTTATCTCAGCCCACCTATAGTTGATGGAATGATCAATCTGATATGTTTGTTGATAAGTTTGGTTGATTAGGTAGTCAATATGATCACATCCTTAGTTGAACCAGTTGTCCAAGTGGTTGATTCGATCCCATCCTCGGTCGATCCCACTCTCCCATTAGAGAGTGAAACCCAAGCGGTTGATTCATTTCTAGTCGTCGACCCCATTGTCCCCTTGGAGAAATCAACCCAAGTGGTTGATATGATCCCGTCATTAGTCATTCCTACTCTCCCACTACAGAGTAAACATGATACCTCTCACATTTTTCTCATTGATACAGACACTACCATGCTAGGGGGTATTCTTGCTTCTCCCGTGGAACCCCCTCCAAGTAATGAGGTCATCATTTTTTATTGGAGTGCCCTAACTAGACCTCGTCTTCCCTCTCACATTCATTTCAATATTACAGTACAGGTTTTTGGTCGGTACATTCCTCAGACATTGATAGATGAAGGTGCATTCATTAGTATTTTTTCCTCTATTGCTTGGAATGTTTTGGGTTATCCTCATCTTGTGTCAGTTACACAGAATCTGTTAACTTTTAACATAAGAACCAATCAACCTTTAGGGACCCTTCCTCAATTTCCAGTAACTTTGGGAGGGAAAATTGTCTTTATTGATGTCATGGTAGTCCAAGACCCCTTGGATTTCGATTTACTCCTTGGGAGAGATTATGTCTATGCCATGAAAGCTATCATGTCCACTCTCTTTCATGTGATATATTTCTGTCACGATGGAATAATTGTGACTATTGATCAAGTTTCATTCATTGATCCTGACTTGATTACCAACTCAATGACCTCCCTAAAGTGGTTCTTATATTCATACGGTATCACCCCTGCCATTGGTCAATTATGTGGGGTTGTCTCCCATGCCTTCAGCTGTCGATGAAGGTGAGCCTCTCACTGTAAGATCAGTCTCTTATGAATTAGATCCAGTAGTTGACATGGTGGTCTCTTCGATAGGGCTTTTAGAGCCTGGTCTCCTTAACCTGCTCACGACCCTTGACATGTGTTCCTTCCAAAGTGTGCTTCTTTCGTCGAATGAAGATCTCTTGGAAGCCATGATTTAGTTTTTTCCTTGACATGGTGTCCTTCCAGAGCATTTTCCTCTTGGAATCCATGATCGAGAAGAGGAGCTTTGAGCATTGTTTTCTTATTTGAATTTTGTTAAAAAATAAAACTAGTTACACAGATAGTTTTTCCATCTCTGTGGAAACCTCATTAAAAAATGAAACAAAGGTCATGAGGATAGTTTTTGCATCCCTGTGGAAACCTCGTTAAAAAATGAAACAAAGGTTATGAGCATAGTTCTTCTCCTGTGTCAATATCGTTAAAAAATAAAACAACTCATCTTGAGAATAGTTCCTATTCCTGTGTCAAGCTCATTAAAAAATGAAATAGATTTGTCCCCCTCTCTATTTGAGTCAAGTTCTTCATTTAGTATTTGAAGATTCATTTAATTCTCCTTTGCAGTTGGATGAAACGAAGCTTGGGGTTCATTTTCTTACAGCCTTTGGACTTCATGCTGAATTTAAGTCGTTAGCTTTTTAAGTTGGGAACAAAGTACCAACCATCCCTGGATAATGCGTTGGGAATTTGCCAACATAGTTTTCTCTGGTTCAAGCTTGTGTAAAAATGAAACCACCTACCTCAAGCATAGTTTCCTCTAGTTCAATCTTGTGTTAAAATGAAACCAGGTCCAAGCATAGTTTTGTTTAGCTTTTAAGCTTGTGTAAAAATGAAAAAAATCTCGAGCTTAGTCTTTGTTATTTCTCGTTCTCGTAAATCAATGAGAATGTAACTAAGTAAAATTTTATCACTTTTTCGGGCTCGTAAATGTTATATGAAAAAGAACCCCCTAGAGTTCCATTTAAGCTCTTTTCAGACTCTCTAAACATGAAAATATTTCCGATCGATCTTGTTCTTTTCACGCTCGTTAAAATATTAGAAAGCACAACTGTTGAGCAGTAGATTATCTCTTTTTCAGTCTCACCAGACTATTTTACGAAAAAAAACATTTTGGAGTTTTCTTTAATTGTTTTTCAGAATCTCTAAACATGAAAAACCCCTGAGTTATCTTTCTTTGGACTCGTTAAACAAGCATCGAAAGACCCATATGGGATCGAAGCACTCCTTAGGGTTCGTTAAACATACTCCGAGGGACTCGTCTGAAGGATGATCTTAAATTTACAAGAATATGTTATCCTCCTCAATATTGCATAAAAATAAAGAGGTACTCGCCATAAATGGTGGGGGGAAATTGGGAAAGAAATGTTTCTTTGTATTTGTGTTATTGGAAGTAAAGTCACTCTTGAACATGACACCCCCCTTCATCATTGTAGCTGGGTTGGGAAATCCATTTGTTTCTTGTTTTACCATCCACAAGTTCATATGTTGGGTCCTCCTTGAGTCAATGCTTCCAAGACAACTGTCGTGTCATTCATATGTTCAAGAGAATTCCAACCCTAACAAGCCTTCTATTGATTCGGCCATCTATAGTTATAAATTTTCTACCATGTTGACCTTCCCTGAGTCAGTCCCGAATCACTTCATACTTTGATCTACTTCAAATATGTTACTTATTTTGTGTCATTGATGGGGGATACATTAAGTCCCTCCTATGACAAGTCTTTTCTTGTTGACTTCAACTCATTATCCGGGAACAAGACTTAGAAAAAATTTAGTAACTTGGAGCATGCATACCTCAATGGAAGGTCTCTCCGCTTTCAACAATGGGTTCACATCATTGACTCCTAATTGGAAGATTCCATCGAGTGTTTGACTTCAAATCATTTATTCACACTCACTAGATTGTACTAGAGTACCTTGGGAGTCATTGACATCATTGGTGATTTTCCTTTCACTTGTTAAATATTTCCATTAATCACCAGTAATCAAGTGGTTTCTACCATGTTCGACTTCAACACCTGTAATTGTTGGTTGTGGAGCCTAATTATCTTCCTGATTCAAAGGTCCTTGCTTTCAGCCGTGTTTATACCCCATGAAGTATTTACACCCCAGAAGTATGTACACTCTTCCATGTAGGGGAGTGTAGAGGGGGGTACCCCCTCTGCGGGGTCTGGGGGGCCTATCCCCCCAGCTGGGGGGTTTGGGGGAAAGCGGGCGCCCGAAGAAAAAATTGCCTTGTAAAATTATATTGTAATTTCATTGTAAATCTGGACCATTCATTATAAGGTCGCAGATCTAATGGTAGAGATTATGTTAGGGTTTTTTTGCCCTAAAAGGCAACCCTCTTTTATGAGGGAAATGTATTGCGGTTATGGATGATGGTGAATATTGTATTCTGAGAGAGGAGACTGTGAGAGAAAGAAGAGGAAGTTACAACGGGTTTTGCTGAAGGTTGTATCCCTTCATTTGTTGGATAATAATAAAGGAAGGACCTGGCAATTTCTCTGGTGGACGTAGCCCACACTGGATGAACCACGTAAATCTGTGTCTCTCTTGTATTGTGTGTCTTCTGTGTTTTGTTTCTGCATTTGTTTTATTTTATTGCTCCGCAGTCCTGTTTTTCTAACAAGTTTGAGTGAGTTTAATGATTAAGAATATGTGTTTCCTCTTAAAAGGTCACAAATTCAAATCCAGAGAGAATAGGAGCCACATAATATGTTCCAGAAAAGATTCCCTCTCCACTAACCTCTGTATTTCAGTAGTCAACTATAAGGTGATTTACCAATGAAAATTGCAGGAACACTTGGCCAGAGATGAAACAATTAAATAGATATCAAATTGATATTCATTTCTGTTGAAGGCAATATGGCCACATTATCTATTTTTTAAAGCAGAAAAATTAAGGAAAGTCTTTCATAAATGGCCACCTTCTTTAAGTGCAAATTAGTGGATTAGCATTAAACTGTCATTTTGTATAAAAATTTAAGTAAATGCAACCTTAAACGGTTATTTATTTTATAAAACTTCGCACTTTTCTCCCAGATGGAGAGTAATTTCCAAAACATGACCTGTGCCTAATTATGTTACTCTATTGACAGAATTTTCAACAATCAAGAGTAGCGGGCGATTAAATACGTGTTTAGCTATAAACACGAGCTCAGGTATATTATATGAAAATTGTGAATGACCCAACTGTGATAGAAGTCTTAATGAATCTTCAATAAACATAATATATTGGATGTATCATGTGTGCTTACCATATGGGGTCTTCATGCATATTGGTAAGAAAAGAAAACAATAATTCATTTATAATCAACATATAAACAAAGAGAAAAAACAGTAATTCATTTATAATCAACATAGAAATGAAGAGAAGCAGAGATCCGTAGACTTAGAGAGTCATGTCATAAAGAGTAGAAAATAACATCAGGCAGAGAGATCACTAGAATTGGAGAGTCATGCTATAAACAGTAGAAAACAAAATCAGTAGCACTCATAGAGTGTGATATTCACACATAGACGGAAGTAAACGTCATCCTCGTACGCATCGGTAGAGATGGTGGCGATTCCTCTTGCCATCAAGAAATCTCCGGTGCCTCCCACCACCGATATATCTCTGGGTGCCTCTGTTGTTTGTAGAGTTGAGGACAAACGTGAATCCAAGCCAGGCACTGAAAGTGTTCTTCATGTCATAAAAGTAGAATCCCTTAGCTCTTCCCATCAGAGGGGGGTGGAAATTGTTGTCGAGAGTGATGGGATCATCGAACACCACCAGATCTCCAAAGTGGTTGTCTTTTCCATTGAGAAGTGTGAGGTTAGCCCCATGCGGAGCACCCACAAGCGTAGATGTTGCGTTGTCAGCATTGGAGCCATTGTATATTACATCATGGAAATACAACACCAGATTCCTACATGGCTTTGGAAGTGGGTGCTTCTTCCAGCTATGCCCATCACTACTTTGCAACAACACAGTGGACACTACAAGCCATACAAAGCCATATAGGTAATCACGTGGACACTACAAGCCATACAGGTAATCACGTGTAACCATAACTAACTATGGTTAACATGGGTTAATATGGTTACTATGGTAAAAATGGTTAACCATTGTCAATTATAGTCAACTATAAATTTTAATGGGCAACCATAGACAACCATAATCAATAGTTGTAAAATGTGGTCATGCATAGTTTACATGGTCAAACATTGTCAAATGTAGTCAAACATAATTAACCATAGTCAAACATGGTCACATGGCCAACCATAATCAACCATGGTCATACATAGTCAACCACAATGAACCATAGTCATCCATGGCTAACATGGTCCTCCATAGTTGATCATGGTCTAGCTTGGTTAACCATACTCAATCAAGGTCAACATAGTCATCATTATCAAATGTTCTCAACCATGGGCAACTAGAGTCAACTATAACTTTTCATGGGAAACAATAGTCAACCATGGTCAAATGTGGTCATATATAATCTACATGGTTAAACGCGGTGAGATGTGGCCAACCATATAGACACATAATCATCCATATGTCAACCATAATAAACCTATGTCAACCAAAGTTTCATAGTCAACCATGGTCAACCATATGCAACCATGCTGACCCATTCTTAACATGGTTAACAAGGTCAACATAGTCAATTGTACTTCATCAACCATAAACAATTATAGTCAACCATAGAGAACTATAGTGAAACATAATCAATTATAGTCTTTCATAGTCAACTATACTCAACCATAGTAAATTAAAGTCAACATGGACAACCATATTAAGCCATGGTCACCCATAGTCTACTATATGTCAACTATAATAAACCCTCATCAATCATGGTCAAACAAGGTCATATATAGTCTACATGGTCAAACATTCTCAAATAGGGTCAACCATAGTCAACATGGTCAACCATAGTCAAACATGGTCACCCATGGTTAACCATGGTCATACATAGTTAACCATGGTCAACTATAGTCACCCATGGTCAACATTATCTTCTATAGTTGACCATGGTCTACCCTAGTCAATCATAGTCAACCATAAGAAACTATTGACAACCATAGTTCACCATGGTCAACCATAGTCAATGAGCAACATGGTCACCATTGTCAAATGTTCTCAACAATGGTGAACCATAGTCAACTAGATCTTTTCAAGGACAACCATAGTCAACCATGGTTAGATGTAGTCAAATGTGGTCATACATATTCTACTGGTCAAAAGTGATCAACCATAATCAACATGGTCAACCATATTAACCCATAATCATCCATATGTCAACCATAATAAACCTCAGTCAACCATAAGTTGACCATATTCAACTTTAGTCAACCAAAGTTGACCATATTCAACCAAATTAAATCATGGTCAACCATAGACAACCATTCTCACCCATTTTCAATATGGTCAACATGGTTGACCATAGTAAACATGGTCAAAACTGGTCAACCATATTGACCCATAGTCATCCATATGTCAACCATAATAAACTCCATTTAACCATAACTTGACCATATTCAACCATACTCAACCAAAGTTGACCATATTCAACCATAGACAGCCATGCTCACCCATCCTCATCATGGTCAACATAACCAACTATAGTCTTTCATAGTCAACTATACTCAATCATGGTCAACTAAAGTCAACATGGTGAACCATAGTCTATCATAATCAACTATAGTTACATATGGACAACCATGGTTAACCATGTTCAACCATGGTCACCTATAATCAACCTTAATAAACTCTAGTCAATTGTAACAATCAACCTTAATAAACTCTAGTCAATTGTAACTTGACCATAATCACTCATAGTCAACCATTGTCTATTAATCTTCCCCACTCACATTTGCAGTAAACTATCACAACCACATTATTAAAAGTAATTGATATTAACAATTGATGTTTTTCAACCACTTTTAATAATATTAATTTTGTTAGTTTAGTTAAATTAAATATTAAAATATTTTATTTGTTATTAATATTAATTTTTTTATTATTAATAATAATTTTATTGAATACAACATGTCAGCTACACATCTCCTACATTTAAGGAGAAAGTGTGCAATGAATTTCCAATGTTTCAAACATCACTCAAAGTTTAACTTCGATGGAGGTTGTAATAGCTTCAGTGACAGTATTAATGTTTTGCGTTGTTTCTATAGCAATACCCATTGTTTCAATGTTGAAGGCGAAACATTTCTGTCCCAATTTTGAAAATTTAAGTTGGTATTATTGTGTTTACTTTTTCCATTGCTGCTTCTTTTTTTTCTTATGATTTATAGTTAGTTTATTTATTTGGTTGGTAGTTTTGAGTCTTAGATGCAGTGATGTTCAAATCATATGTTCACGACTATTCATTTACTTATATATTTATTTGGTTGTCAGTTTTGATTCTCAGCCTTTTTTTCTTTTCTTTAAGCAATGGAGAATTTCCTTTAATCAAGATGTTGCAATGTTATTATGTTATTGACTAAATTGAAAACCTCAAACTTTGACACCCCTATGTTATAAGATTTAATGGATAGGGAAACAAAATATTAATGCAAAACTAAGTCTTGCTATCACCTATAAAAGTTAAAAAACATGATTCCATGTATGGCGTCATTGTTGTTAGAAGCCACCAAAGGAACCTAATCTCAAAAGAGGAAAGAGGTGACACAAAAAGTTAAGTAATTGACAATAGTGCACCCCATCCATACACCATTGATTGGTCGAGGCAGGGATAAGACGTCTGTGTCAATCAATAATATTGAATCTTTCGACTTCTTTATATCTCATGTGTACACTTTTATTATGCTCATCTTTACATTTTTAACAGACTTGGAGTTATTTTTTTAACAGACTTGAAGTTATTTTTTTTTCCCTTGGATGAAAAAATATTGAAATACTTTTGGATTGGTGTGTTCAATCACTATCATACTAGTGCCATTAGAAGCCTAATTTTAATTATTATTTTGAATTGGCATTGTGAAAATTGTTGGGCCTTCTTTTTTATGCTATTTTCACTGTTTGTTAAGCAATTTTTGACTTCAACTTCCTTCTCTTTGACCTTGCTATTATCCTTTTTTTTCCAAATTCCTTAGGATTTCTACAAGATATACCACTCAAGAGTTCTTAAGTATGAAGTTGTCTTTATTCACAAATTCCTGTTTTTTTTAAGCAAAATAAGGTTAAAAGTCATTTTATTAATTAGTTGTTACAAGAATCGTATGATCCTGCAACCGGTCACTGGTTTGCACATCAATGTTATTCCAAATATGAATCCACCACCTGGAGGATGTACACGATCTTGAGAATGTGGTTCAGAACCTATTACATACATGTAAAAATAATATGGGAGATCATTGGATAGTGGTCCACTTTACAGTCAACTCCAGCAACCATACGCTAAAGGCACGTTCCAGAGTGTGAGGAAGATAGAGGATCTTATCCCCTGTTTTACGATGTAGTTTTTTTAGCTATAGTACATATGGAAAATCACAAAAATTATGGGATAGAGTGCTAGTCAACAATGCTCTCTTTCCATCTTGTATATCCTATAAATACAGTTTTAAGTTAGATTAAAAGGCGAGATAGAAAAACAGAGGAATTGATAAACACAACGATTGTAACTTGTTGACGTAATTTCTAGATTTTAATATAAATATCGTTGATGCTACATATGGTGTGTTCACAATCATTTACGATTGTAATTATCCTTTTCCGCATGTTCTAGGATAGGAGGGCCCCCTACCTATGGTATATGTTGCATTGTTAAATTTGTTTCCTTTTGCTTACTATTTTATTGTGTTATTTCCTAGATTACAGTATTATGATTTTGTGTGATGAGAAGTTTCTTTAAATGATATATGTAATGTACTCAGTTCCCAATTTGGTCATGTCACTGCCAAAATGATCCACTAAAATTTCTGATACTAAATTTAAATGTGGAAAGTGACACACAACATGATATTCAAGTTCATTCAGTTGTCCATACTTAAAAAAAATGTATTTACATGTTTATTTACTCCAGGAGGCCTATGATTCCCTAAAAGGGGATAACGTCACCCTAGAAAGGGCATGGTGTCTTACCTTTTATTGATTAGGGTTTCATTTATGACATTTAGTGTAAAACAATATTTTTTGGTATTTTGTCCTTGTCGGCCTTTTGATGAACTAAAATTTAATTAAGGTCATTTGTACTGTATAAGTAAGAGAGTCAAACTCTCATTTGGATCATCATCTTTCACTCACACATAGTGAGGTCTGAAATTTGCGCCCTACTCTAGGGTTTTTGGCTGAAAATTGATGCGCACTTGTTTAAGATGGCTTGTTTTGGCTATTTTTTGTATTTCTTGTGGTGGAAGGTTTACAACTAAGGTATGGCTATATGAATTCTTGGTTAAATGTAAGTGGAATTTCTGCAACACTTCTTTATTGAATGGTTATGATATTGTTTACTTGCATTTTGCTACTATAATTTTCTAGATTAAACCCTGAGTTATAAGCACATGTTGGTTTCCTTGTCTCATGTCCCTACTAAGATTAAGAGTCATTTGATTTGATGAATTTAGAGAGAGCCTTTCCATAACAATACTCTACTTCTACTCTTCTAGCCTATCCATTTTGTACTTGTTATTGAGGTAAGAAGGAGGAAAATGCATCAAGGCCTAGGGTTTCTACACCTTGGTGAGTCATTTTCCCCTAGGGTTTGGTAGATGAAGCCTTGCCTTAGCAACACTCCATCTTCAAAATCTCTCGTCTTTAGCCCTACCGATTTTTTCTCAAGCTAGCCATTTTTACCTTGCCAATAAACTAAAGAATGAGGAGAAAGCACTAAGGCCTAGGGTTTCTACACCTTAGTGAGCCTTTCTCCCCTAGGGTTTCATTGTTGAGGAATTTCCTTAGCAACAACTCAACATATAACCCTCCTGTCTTTAGCTTTATCACTATCATCACGACCCTTCAACTTTTGTAGTGATTTTTGACTCCATTTTCCCTAATAACGCCCTGATATAAGACTTCCAAGTGTTGAGTACC
This sequence comes from Picea engelmannii, assembly GCA_009831015.1. Taxonomy (NCBI): domain Eukaryota; kingdom Viridiplantae; phylum Streptophyta; class Pinopsida; order Pinales; family Pinaceae; genus Picea; species Picea engelmannii. The sequence continues at coordinate 219,080 of ML810783.1, read as the reverse complement.
CGTGATCACATACAAATTCTAAACATTATTGAACAATCATTAACTACTTATAACCCTAGATTAGACTAAAATTTACTAACCTTGTTGATGGTATCATCTACTTAAGTTATCTTTATACATTGCAGCATTGATTTATCTTTAAAACAATTGAGTGTTTAGCTAAGGCGTTGTTTCTAGTATTGATATTGTTACATTGATTGCCATTAGCATTTATTATGAAGTGACATATTATAATCATTGCCATTGTACATCGTTGACTTGCTTCAATAATATTTTGTATCAATTTTTTTATATTAGAAGTCCATGATTATATGAAGTACTAACCAAGCAAGTGATCTTACATATGCATAGTTTCTTTGTTTCTTTGTCTCAGGTAGGTACATCTTTTGGTTATTACTCATATTTATTGGATGATTAGTCGAGACTTTCTGATCAGTGGTGGCTTGTGAGGGGGACTATTATACTTATCCTTTCAAGCCTCTTCCTTCTCAAAACCCTAGGTCATTGGGGACATCTGAACCAAATGGATATCGGTGGCCACCCACCTTTTCCAACTAGCTCAAAACAGTTTTCTAACAATTTTGGCAATTTACTATTTTTAGTAGTTTTAACTTTTGGGGCCATTTTGAGGGCCTAAATGAAGTTATTTTGGTATTGAGCTCCTTAATGATAGATAAAGGCATGATTGAGCCCCCAGAATGAATATCCTTGATGATACCTTTCAAATGTGCTATCATACGCCTAAAATGGAGATCGTATGCAAAAGTTACGACCCCAGGAAGTTGATGTACTAACTTACCCAAATGGGGCCCACATGACTTTTGGCGCTTCATCTCCTAGGGTTAGGTTTTTGGATGCCTAGGGTTTTGGGAATTCATGATTATTGTAAAAATTCCTTTAGAGCCTCATTGTAACCTTATTCTTGCGAATGTGTGTTGCCGTCACATCTCTTCTCAGAGATAAGCTTCCACCATTCTAGCAAGCTTGTTTCCATTGTATTTTACAGTTTCAGCTTATTTCGTTATTGAATAGAAATTCAATTTTACTGTATCTCTGTTATTTTGTGTTAAGAACCTGTTAATAATTTGTATTCATTTCATTCTTCTCATAAAATCTAGATCAGTGGTATCAGAGCGGTCTGCTCCTTGTCGTCTTAATGCATGTCCCTAACGAGGTCGGAGTACAAAGAGTTAGGTCTCGAGCTTTTTTCTCTTGAGGAAAAAATATCCCGCATGCCCAAGAGACCTCCCATGAAAAGAGAAAATAAAAATGATAGGACAGGAGATCCTTTCAAACTATTGATTGAGGAAGCCCTCACGCAATAGAGGAACAAAATGATGGATAGTTTCGTGCAAATCCTTCGACGACTACCAATAGGAAACACATCTTCTTCAAACTGAGGCGTCGCCCCCTTCAAGGTACAAATGAACTTTTATATTCCTATATTTGAAGGTCATATAGATGAAAATGTTGTAGACAAGTGGTTGACTCTACTAGAAGGGTATTTTTCTGTTCATCAATTTTTGAATAGAGAAAAGATTACTTTTGCGCTCCTCAAAGTTGTTCCCCATGTCAAAGATTGGTGGGAAACTTTCTGTGAGCAAAAGGAAACAGAGGAAACCTCATTATTTTTAGTCACGGCCACCTGAGAATCCTTCAGGGATGTTATTAAGGAAAAATACTACCCTCTCAGAAGTTATGACGACCTGTATACCAAATGGACCACACTACGGAAAGAAAGAGACCAAGCAATGCCAGATTTCACAAATATCTTCCATACCTTGTGAACCAAGTTGGGTATCAAAGATTCAGAGTGACATCTAGTGCTCAAGTATCAAAGTGACCTGCATAGATACATCCAGACCAAAATGAAATTTCTAGACATCTCATTCTTGAGCGCAGCCTACCGATATGTCGTCAAAATCAAGCAGAAGCTCAAACAAAAGGCGTGAAAATTTGGTCCTAGGAACCCCGCACAACAAAAGCCAGGAAAGGGCGGCCCCAACCCACTGAACAAAGGATAGAGAAAAGATGGATAGTATCAGGACAACCAGTACAAGCCGCAAGCAAAGAAGGATACCGAAAAGACAAAGAAAGATACCGGGAAGTGGTGCAACTTCCATAAGATCCCTTAGCATAAAACTGTTGACTGCCTGTCAATGAAGTCGTTGGTGGCCGAAGTGAAAGCCTCTGAATTAGATGCAGATTCTGACTTCGAGACAGAACTAGAAAGGATAAGACGGATCATTGATGTGGAGCCCAGTGCCACCGTTGCTACCACCAAGCTCCAACCTAGTGAACCAGATGAGCCAGAAGAAGGAGAGAACCTCTTCCATTCATAGATGTGGGTAAAAGGAACCCTGCTACGCTTCATCGTTGATAGCGGTAGCTAGAAGAACCTCATCTCAACAGAGTTCTTCAAGTGGATGGCCCTGCCAACAATGCCACACCCACAACCATACACCATTGGATGGCTCCGCCAAGGAAGCAATCTCCATGTTAGCCAACAGTGTCGACTGTCGTACGACATCAATCCCTTCAAAGATGAGGTATTGTGTGATGTTTCTCCTCTCAAATCTTGTGATGTTCTTTTGGGCCAACCTAATTTATGGAAACGTCATGCTGTATATGAGTCTAGGCCTTGTATTGTTACTATTACTTTGAACAGGAAATTGTACAGGATACCCGATGCATTCCCACCTAGTGTTATTTCCTTGATCTCTGCTAAGAAATGCAGGAAGGTCATCTATCAGATGGGGAAGTTTTTCTTCTTCGTGATTCACTCTCAATATAAGAAAAAGATCAAAGCCACATCCAGGGTCTCTATAGACGACCTCTCCACATAGCAGAAGCAAGTAGATAAGATCGTGGAAGAATACTCAGATATATTCTCCTCACCTACAGGGGTACCTCTACACTGCTAGGTCAAGCACCCCATCGATCTGACCCCCAATGCACTGCTGCCCATTGGGACACTCTATCATCGCTCTTTGTTAGAGAATGAGGAGATCAAACGACAGATCCAAGAATTTCTCCACAAGGGGCACATCTACCCCATCTCATCACCTTGCGGGAGCCCAATCGTGTTGGTACATAAGTGTTGTTGGGAAATAATACCCTATGGACTAGAAAGCTAGGGTTAGACTTGCATGCAGATCATGACCTTAAAGAAAGAACTTTTAACCTACCACCCCAAAACTCAAACCCCTTTTTCACATACAAGCATGGAAAGGACCTACTAACCTTTTTACTGATGTTTGGTGTAGATCCTCCGTTGCGCCTTGTCCGTTTGTTTGCACTGCTCCTTCCAAAGACAATCCTGTAATCAAAACAAAACACTACACATGCATGCTATTTTTCTACTTGAGGGTTACAGATTAAGCATGAATTGAATAAAACATATATAACTCATGCATTGGGACGGGAAAATTATTCTTTATTATTTTCAAGATGAATCAACTTACAATCAATGTTGAGACCGACCACCGTTCCTTGATCCTGATCTTGGGCTCCTCCTCTTCTTTGTCCTCCAACTGCTTTTCTTTAATTCTCCTTAAGCTTGAGGAAAGGCTAAAGGGTTGGGACAAATGGATTCGGAAATTGGGCAGAGTTTCTTCGCTATATTTTTCCTCTTCCAAATAGTACCCCTACCCCTTATTTTATAGGCTAGAAGGAGCTAGGGTTTTAGATGAACTCTTGGCCATGCATGGCTGGGAGTTTCAGTTAATTGACCCATAGCTTTTTGTCCCGTCGACAACTTTCCTATTTTTGTACTTTGTTAGGTAAACATGGGTTGTAGTAGGCCTGCCAGCGTTCCAACGCATGCAGTAGTAGGCCTGCCAGTGTTACAACGCGTGCAGTAGTGAGTTAGGGTGTGTTTTACTTAACTCAAAAGGATTTTCAAAGAGGTTCCTCAACATGGATTTGGAAAGGAATGGATATGAGTTGGCCTGATGCCAGGTAAGCATGTGTGGTGAAATTTAGGGTTATAACAGATTCCCCCTAATGTGTGAGGTCAGAAGAGCATCTGATGGCCGAAATACATTACAAATCTTTACCAATCTGTACTGATATGCTGAATGAGTGAGCCCAGGAATCAGGAATCAAGAGGTGCCATCTGTAAAAAATATCAAATGTCTCACCGAGGCGGGCATACCCATGCTCGGGATAAAATAGAACCATGGCTACCAATCAAATACATTGTAGATCCATGTCAAACAACTATGAAGAGTAGTCGCGAACAATACACAACGGAGCTACATCTCAAAATCAGAAAGATATACATATAAAGTATCCATCTCCCAGAAGCTGATTCGGCTTGATGGCTATACTTCAGAGCTCGAGAAACAACTTAAAAATCTTCTAAAACTTGGGTAGGAGTGTAATATGAGTGTACGACTGCACTACCTAGAGGTCTTCGATGGCTCACCGATTATGGACTTGATAATCTTGATGATTGGACTGAAGGCTTCAGTGATTTCGAACAAAGACTTGATTGGATGTTCAGGATGGTTGGGTATGCAGACAAGAGACATATTGTAGAGGGGCCGACTCAGGCTCAGTGACAAAATTCCCTTGGATAATAGCATGACAAGTGATAAGACTCAGGCAGCATATCTATTAATCATAAGTCTACGAAGCAGGAGGCCACGCAAACTCTCCATATGTTTGGAAGAGTAACCAAACGGTGGAGGACACAACTCTATATAATGAGCAAAGCTTCCTAAGGTTGTACTACATCCCATAGTCTGATAAATCAAACGGACAGATGTGCTTTATCCAAGGGCGACTCATGATGTTGCCAATAAAGAAAATACTTTTCCCATCCTCTTTTTGGGGTATATTTGATTTTTTTGTTCTTTTTGATGATTTTGAAAAAAGAATAAAGGGATATTACATTACAATGGAGGAACGAGTACAACAAACATACAAGCTCAAGGCACAAGGACAAGACTGATATTCTAGGGAAATGATACTTGGGAAAAATCCTCCACTGGCCAAAGGTGTTAAGACGCAAAGGCAAACTGTTACTAGGCTGATGGGTAAAGGATGAAAATTCGATTGATAGAACACACAATGGTAACATCCTTCAATGTAAGTTTAACGAGCCCAAAGAAGGGAAGCTCGGTGATTTTTTATATTTAGAGAGTCTGAAAAAGAATAAAAGGAAACTCCATTGGGGTACCTTTTTCGTCAATAGTATAGTCAGTTCGAAAAAGGGATAAACTAGCACCGACTAGACGTCAATTCAAAACCATTTTAACGAGTGTGAAAAGGACAAGATCACTCAGCTATTTTTTCACTTTTAAGGAGTCTGAAAAAAGATTAACTATGGACTTTGGGGGGGTTTCTTTTTCGTAAATTTAGTCCCTTAGGCCCGTTACCTGAGGATACTCTTCTAAAGAATTGGAATTCAATAGAGTATACCTTTGTTCATACAGTTGACCATCCAGACCGAAAAAGGGGCAAACTACCGTCGGATAGACGTGACTTCAAATTTCATTTTAGCGAGCGTGAAAGATCACAAGATCGCTCGGCAATCTTTTCATTTTTAGAGGGTCTAAAAAGGGCTTATAAGGAGACCCGTTTAAGGAACGTTCTTCTGGACCAATTTAACGAGTGTGAAGAAACAAGGTCACTCAACAATCTTTTCATCTTTAAGGAGTCTGAAAAGGGCTTAAAGAAGACTCCATAATGGTTACTTTTCTCAGTTAATCCGGACGAGATCGAAAAGCATAAATGAAGTCTCGCTGGATGTTTCTTTCGGATATCAAAGCGAGCTTGAAAAACAACAAAGTTAGCTCATGATAGACTCTTTGTGGGTCGATGCCTGGCATCTCCTCAGGGGAGCTGTATGCTCCAACAAAAACATTGTCTATGACGCCAGGGGTTCTGGAGATATTGATAGGTATCGTTTCAGCAACAGTTGCCATATTACCCTCAGCATAGATCTTGTGTGTAGCTAATGGATTAGTATGACAAGACATATCTCCAGTCATAGTCACCGTGAATTCTCCTGCTTTGATTTGGCTTAACTTTAGGAAGAAATATGATTAGTGATGAAGATCGTCCCAAGGTTTTTCCGGACTAGTCATTACTTCGATTACTGCTTCGTCAGAAGGCAAGACTAAGTCTAATGAATCGGTGGTAGCAAGAGAACCTTGAGCCCAGATAGGCTCTAGAGGTGGATCCAACTCTTGTGAAGGAGTCGGATCGGGATTAGCTGAAGCTTGTTGGACTAAAGAGTACGCTACTTCAGCGGCCGACAAGAGCATGGACATGCCAGAGTGCCCTCTCTCATCCATCGAGGCTGATGGGGAAGGAAGAATCCACGGATCCACAAAGTAAGTCATGCGGAACGACGAAACTTGAAAAATATCAACCTTGTGGTGAGTTGATATAAACTTGACATTGCCATGAGGAGGTGGATAATCGAAAGTACCCATCAAAGATGGGCACAAACAAAATCCTACGTTAACGACACCAGCTTGAGGATTATCAATCATGGGAACCGTGGATGCCCCCAAAGCTGGGTCAAGTCTAGAGAAGGACAATTGATTGATGGTCACTATCCGGCCTTCGTGCGAAAATAATAAGACTCGTAAAATTGTAGTGACCATATCTTTCATAGCATAAGTCCAACTACAACCTAACAAGAGATTGTAGTCGAGGGGGGCATCGACTACCTCTACTTCAACGCACACAGTCTTCCCTCCTAACTGCACTAGGAAAGAAGGAATGATGCCATGCGGTTGGAATGAACGACCGTCGAATGCAGTGAGGAGAGTAGGTGATGGAGACAACTCGGGCTAACCAATGGATTTCCAGCATGCTAACGACATAACGCAAGTCGAAGCACCGTTGTCGACTACCATGCGAAAGATATTCCATGTAAAAGTTTTCGTGGGATGAGCCACTACTATATGAAATGCGACGTGGTAAGGAAAACGAGGTTTCAAGTCAGTCGTATCTAACATGATGGTACCTAGGTTACAAGTCTCAGGAGATCCTAAAGCAGTCAACAAGGCTTTCCTCTGAGCAAGGAAACTTTGGAGGACCTCCAAAGCGGACATAGCACAAGGGGTTTGGGATAAATCTTCCACAACAGAATAATTCCGGGCGGCCCTTGCGTTTGGATTATGAGAAGCTTTCTTAAACACACCCTTTGGAATGCGTGTCACCGTTTCTCCCAACGTCTTCTCAATCTGTAGAGGAAGAGATGGGATTTCGGCTTCTTTTCCCTTCTCAGAGGCACTTGGTTTACTATAGTCGTGCACTCTAGTCATTATCAAAGCATCACCCCTAACCATATATATGTTCGTAGATGAGGAATTGTTTGAAGGAGGGCAGGTTTCTTGGCTGCCCCCTTCGGCACTTGTAGAGGTGTGAGTTAAATTTTTCCCATGCTGAAATGGATTAGTCAACACAGCTTGTTTTTGCTGCGTGACAAACTTTTGGGCCTCTACAAGTCGAGGACATAGATGGGTTGGGTGGTCTTCCGCACACAAGTTGCATGGATACCTCGCCTTCCACTTTTCCGTGGTGCCCTCGCCAGCATTATCAGTGGGTTTCTTCTCCCCCTTACCCTTCTTTCATTGTTTTTACTTCCCTTGAGGCTGCTAGTTGGCCTTTGGGTTAATCGTCTGCACGGAGTGTACTTCCGACGTTTGGGTAGGAGGAGCAACCAAAGAAATAGTATGGCTAGCCGCTGAGTGTTGGATAGATAACTGTTGCAATTGTTTTGTCAATTGCTCAGTGGGCTTGGTTTGTGCTGAACCAACAATACCATCGGCATGTGGCCCAGCTCTCTGTCTAGTTTTATCCAGTATTGATCGTGGAGCATCCGGCAGGATGTTGTATAATAGACCAGACTGAGAATAGATGAGCTCAAACTATTGAGCCCTCATGATGGCATCTTCTTCTGAGAAAACCCCTGAAGTCGCAACGTCTTTGGATAATTGTGGGACTAAAGACTTAAGGAACCACTCAAGAAGGAATGCTAGTGGGACTGGTACTTTGATTAGACTCTTTCGGCGTCTCCACTCTCAGATATGATCAGAGATATGGTCTACTGTCGTCTGTTCAAAATTGGCTAGCAACTCTGTGCCGACGTTGTATCTCACAAGTAACTAGAAATGGTTAAGGAAGGCCATCGCCAGGTCGCCAAAAGAAGAGTTTCATGAGCGATCAAGCTCTATGTATCATTTCGTGGCACTCCCGATAAGAGTGCATTGAAACAATCGCAACTGGACCGAGTCATCTTTCAACAAGTTAGATGAACACCAAAGATGGAAAGTAGTCACGTGATCACCTAGATCTTCGTTAGGCTTGGACTCGAACTTTGGAATGTCTGAAGGCAACTTGGTTGGCATAGGAGGCCAACGCGGATCATTATAGATAGGATCATTTAACAACCATGTCAAATCTGGCACATGTAACGTCGCCAGGAATGGTAGTTTGGGTTGTTGTTGATAGCCTAGGAAAAAGGGTCCTGGAGTTTGACTGGCACCAGGTTGCCAGGAAAAGTTTGGATGCTAGCCCAGATTCTGGTAGAAATCATGGCCCTGACTAGCGTAAGGATTTTTCATCTGTGGAGACATCATTGGCTGATTCCCCATGAAGGACATAGGATGTTGGGCATTCATTGTGTTCGAAGGACTTTGGGAAGGATTACCCCATGTCGGTCCTTATGGGAGAGGCATAGAAGTCTGTCCGGGGTTCCATTGACTGTGGAAAGAATTACCCCAGAACGACATTCTAGAGGAAGGAATGGATCCTTGTCCTGAGTTCCAAGGTCCTGGTCTATGTGCTCCCGGCGTAGGAATAGTACCTTGTGCCAGAGTAGACTGTCCAAAAATGGGTGTGCCCCCATATGAGAAAGTAGTGGATGCGAAAGTGTTGTTACCAAACGTCCCATTCCAAACAAATGGTGACGAACCTATCGACAAAGTTTGTGCAGGTGTTCCTTGACTCCCGACTCCAAATGAACTCGTGTGTGCAGGCTGCCCAGCGGATTGTTGATGTAGACCACCAAGCGAAGGGATCGAAGGAGAGATATGACCTCTAGCATAAGGAAAAGCATTAAAATGGATAGGAATTCCCCCAAGTTGACCTTGCAGAGGAGCGTTAGAGCTCCCTGCCCCCAGACCCAAAGTCTGTAAAGTGGAGTAAGTGAGTGCAGGACTTGTACCCGAACTAGGCATACCGTACGAGAACGGAAGGCCTGTCGCACTAGGTGTTAAGGGAGGTGTGGCCGCCATGATAGATGGGGACGGTCCACTGTGCGACGTAGTTGCATTTGAGACCATAGTGGCTTGGATTGACGATGACAAATTAGGAGATGCTTCTCCTGTGGTGACAACGGTGGTGGGAATAGAAGAATTTAACAACGTTTGTTGCCATAGCTGTGTGAAGCACTAACAGGCTTTCATAAAATTGAATTGGCACAATAAATTGTGGCCAAGTATCAGTGGTTGAGGTTTCAACCGAGCCAAGATTGGCGATTGATTCCTCTGGGAGTTGTTCGGGCTCAATGGTTTGTAACCCGGTTGCTTCGAAAGACCCTTGTTGGTCTAGCCTCCGCCTCAATGGTGGTGGGGGTGGCTCCAGTATAACCGGCGGTAGGCCCAGAAGCCTTCGTGACTGGCAGAGCTCTGAATCCTCCACTATGTGAGAAGATCCACGAAACGCTAAGGTACTCTACACGTGCAAACAGTAACACACACTAAAAAAGAATCCCCTAAGAGATAAATCAAGCAAACACTAAACTAGTTGGAAGAACAGTTACAACAACCAACACTAGAGCAACTTACCGGTGCAAGTGCAACTCGAAAACGGAAGCACCCTCCAGGTATACTCTGCAAAGCGTGGCCAGATGTCTGTCCTAGGTACCACAATATACCCTCGTAGTCACCTGTGTATGTCCCTAAAAAGATCGGCAACTAGTTTGCCAACACGTGAACAATCACCAGGCGGGTACAGTCGATAGTTGGGTAGACCACAATGAGCAGGGTATCAAGCCCGAAACCTGTCAAGGGTATCGAGAGAAAATGGTCCAGAAGACAACTGAGGACTTCGAATGGATTTGAGACCCACGAAGCTCTGTGGCAAATGAAAACGACGGAATCCCTTAACAAATCCTCGATATGTGTTCTCCACTACGCTTGGTCCAGCTTTAGAGGGGTTATCTCTGCTACCTTTCCTTACGCGACCTCGTGTTTAGCCCCTGTGTTAGAGAGGGGTCACGGATAACTTTCACGTAACTGGACTTCTACACTCCCTATGACAGAATCCAATGTTTGGTTTGAGTGGCCTTGGAGAATTTACTCTCCAACCTATTCCAAGGCCCTAGTCCTGAGCTAGTGTATGAACCCTACAAACAAAAGAGTCTAATAGATTTTAAATTAGCGTTGCTTTTATGGTATTTTTTACGTCACAAGGTATGAAGGTGAAACTGATGGTGTGTAAAGACTCAAAGAAAAATGAATAAGAAATGCTTGGAAACAAAAACTTTTACAAAAAATGCAAAAACCAGCAACTTTTCAACAAGAAAGACTTCTTTTTCTTTTCAATTTCTCTAAGATTTCATGCACCAAACATAAAGGAATTTTGCTCAATCTGCGAGCTACTTAAGCTCTAAATGCACTGCAAAAACTTATGAACAAAAAGACTTCTTCCTAGCTATTGATGCAGCAACACAATCTTCAAACAAAGAAGCAAATGAAAAAGAGATGATTTTTTTATTTATTTAAGTGCTAAATGAAGCAACAAAGGAAAAATGTTGACAAGCACAAAACCAATAAAACAAAATAAAATTCTGTCTTAAAGCGCAGATCGTAAAGAACCAGAGAAAAGACGCACAATGGAAATCAAGAAAGCACCGACTCTTACGCTCGTCTAAAAACCATAAAACCAAATCTTTCTTTTTTTTCTTTTTTATCAACAATCAACTAAGAAAAAACCAGGCTAAGGGAAAGAGGCCCTAACCTACTGACTGTGTAACCCTAGACTCAAACCCCTGAGAGGAACACTTCTGACCACATGAGGGGATGACTGCCCCACCTAGGCTGAAAAGCACCCAGTCAAGCTCGCGACTGTCACTGAAACAGCACGCGTGAAAACGCGTGCTGAGCTATAACAGTGAGCGGGTACCCGCGGGCTGAACTTGCACAGGCCACGGGTTTGTATAATCTCCAAGACCCAGACAGTGAACCAACAAGACCCAGACAGGATCCAGAAAGCCCCCTGAGAATGTATAATCCTGACAGGGAAGAGGGGACTTCCTCTTAAGCTCTCTGACTCCTACACGCTACTGAAACCTCTACAACAAGTGTTCAAACGCGGGCTATAGAAGTTTAGGGCACGGGTTACATGCGCGCAGGCCTTATGCAGGTTGTGTGTACCTCTGTGTGTCCTGATAATTATCATCAAGCAACAGTCAAGGAAAAAACTGGTATAAATAACAAGGTTCCCTGCTAGCTCTGACCTAACAGAAAATAGACATGCAAGGAAACAGAAAATCCAATCCTTTAAACTACCCAAAAAACCTTCAACTAAATCTGGAAAAAACCCTAAAGAGTAATATCCCCAGTGGAGTCGCCAATTCTGTTGTTGGGAAATAATACCCTATGGACTAGCAAGCTAGGGTTAGACTTGCATGCAGATCATGACCTTAAAGAAAGAACTTTTAACCTACCACCCCAAAAATCAAACCCCTTTTTCACATACAAGCATGGAAAGGACCTACTAACCTTTTTACTGATGTTTGGTGTAGATCCTCCATTGCGCCTTGTCCGTTTGTTTGCACTACTCCTTCCAAAGACAATATCGTAATCAAAACAAAACACTACGCATGCATGCTATTTTTCTACTTGAGGGTTAGAGATTAAGCATAAATTGAATAAAACATATATAACTCATGCATTGGGATGGGAAAAGTATTCTTTATTATTTTCAAGATGAATCAACTTACAATCAATGTTGAGACCGGCCACTGTTCCTTGATCCTGATCCTGGGCTCCTCCTCTTCTTTATCCTCCAACTACTTTTCTTTAATTCTCCTTAAGCTTGAGGAAAGGCTAAAGGGTTGGGACAAATGGATTCGGCAATTGGGCAGAGTTTCTTCGCTATCTTTTTCCTCTTCCAAATAGTACCCCTACCCCTTCTTTTATAGGCTAGAAGGAGCTAGGGTTTTGGACGAACTCTCGGCCATGCATGGCTGGGAGTTTCAGTTAACTGACCCATAGCTTGTTTTCCCGTTGACAACTTTCCTGTTTTTGTGATTTGTTAGGTAAACGCGGGCTGTAGTAGGCCTGCCAGCGTTCCAACGCATGCAGTAGTAGGGCTGCCAACGTTCCAATGCGTGCAATAGTGAGTTAGGGCACGTTTTACTTAACTCAAAAGGATTTTCAAAGAGGTTCCTCGGCATGGCTTTGGCAAGGAATGGATATGAGTTGGCATGATGCCAGGTAAGCATGTGTGGTGCAATTTAGGGTTATAACAAGAAGAAAGATGGAACCTGGTGACTCTGTATTGATTATCGAGATCTGAATAAAATCAATGTCAGAAATTGGTACCCGATTCCCCGAATCGATGACCTCCTTGATCAACTCATTGGGGCCAAATACTTCAGTAAGATTGATCTGAAGTCTGGCTACCACCAGGTCTCAATAGAACATACAGATGTATAAAAGACCACCTTTAAGTTCAAGGAAGGACTTTTTGAATGGTTGATCATGCGCTTTGGTTTGACAAATGCTCCAACCACTTTCATGAGGATGATGGATGATATCCTATGACCATTCACTAATGATTTTGTAGTGGTGTATATGGATGACATTCTAATTTACAGCAAGACTTGGGCCGGACACTTGCAACATATTCATCAGGTTCTACACACCCTATGGCAGCACAAGCTATATGCCAACCTAGAAAAATTCTCCTTCGGCATGGACAAGGTCCATTACCTGGGCTACATCATTGATCAGCATGGTGTACATGTGGATCCATCCTAGATCCATGTCATCCATGACTAGCCAGCCCCAACAACACTCACTAAGCTTCAAAGCTTCTTGGGGCTTGCTAATTTCTACCACAGTTTTGTGTTGGGTTTCTCCCATATTGCATAGGCCCTCAACCAAATAAACAGGGGTGGTGGTAAGGTGAAATTTGTGTGGGGTCGGTCCCAACAAAAAGCGTTCGATGATTTGAAGCAGCGCTTGTGCTCAACCCCAGTATTTTCACTACCACACCTGCATCATCCCTTTGAGATCAAGACATATGCTTCAAACTATGTTGTGGGCCCCGTTCTTACTCAGCACGGCCACCCCATGGCCTATCATAGTGAGACACTACCAGATAATGTCCATAAGTACCCTACTTACGACAAAGAAATGTACTCCATTGTGAAAGCATGTCGGCAGTGGAGACATTACATTCTTGGGAAGGAGATAGTCATCCACACTGATCACAATCCACTACAGTTCATGCAGACATAAGGAAAATCACACAATGATTGCCATTAAAAGTGTTCCACATACTTGAAGAAATTCCACCTCAACATCAAGTATAAAATAGGAAGCACCAATCATGTCACTAATTGCCTCAGCAGACCTCTAGTCGCGTTACTCACAACAGTGCTAGACTCTTGCGGCCATGAGACATCTGGATGGCCCCAACTCTATGAGACAGACTCTAACTTTGCCACCATCTACCAAATGTTGGGTGCAAATGCAGTTGTCGATAATTTCCATATTCAGGATGGGTTGTTGTGTTCTTTGGGCCATATCTATGTTCCATCAAGTGAGTGAGCGAAGTTGATCTGGGAAGCCCACTATAGTCAGGTGGCAGAACACTTTGGTATTGAAAATACAGTGGCGATGCTACAAAAACATTTCTACTGGCCAAAAATTCGACAAGAGGTCGGCATGTATATCAAGTCCTGCACTGCTTGCGCTATTGCCAAAATGACCACTAAGAAACAGGGTCTATACACCCCTCTTCCTACTCCTAACAGGCCATGGGAATCCATATCAATGGACTACATGTCAGGCCTCCCATCCACCAAGCGGGGAAATGACTGTGTTTTTGTGGCTGTTGATCTCTTTTCTAAGATGGCAATTCTGGTTGCCTGCAAGAAGAGCATCACATCAGAGGCCACTGCCAAGATCTTCTTTGAACGAGTCTGGGTACATTTTGGAATCCCACAAACCATTTTCTCAAATCGGAATAGTCAATTTCTCAGCACATTCTAATCGAGCCTTTAGTCACTGCTGGACACCAAGCTCACAAAATCCATGGCCTTCCACCCCCAGACACATGGTCAAAATGAGGTTGTAAATTGAATGATTGTGCATATCCTTCATATGTATAATTCAAAGCACCATCACACATGGGATGAGAGCCTTCCCTATGTCCATCATAGCTACAACCAAGACTTGCATAGCTCAACCGACCACAACCCCTTTCAAGTGGGGTTGGGATTCCAACCATTGGGTCCCATAGATGTTTAACTTCCCCTTGTGGTCACCTCGACTGACTCATCTCCTACTCCAACTGAAGCTGAAAAATCCACCCGTTTCATTGAGTGGATCCAGCACATCCTCCAAGAGGTTTAGGATATCCTACAGAAGTCCAATGATAAGTACAAACAACGCCATCATCAACATCGGGTGCCGCATAAGTTTTAGGTGGGCAACAAAGTTTGGTTGCACTTGCAGAAAGAACACCTTACAGGACCCCATAATAAGCTTCGCCCACTCTGTTATGGACAATACACTATCACCAAGGCCATGGGGGATAATGATTTTGAGCTCAACATTCCTCCTTTCCTTGGCCTCCACCCAGTGTTCAACATGGATCTCCTTTGCCCTTATTTCCCACCATTATTGGACACCTCAGAAGTAGTAGAACAACTGACACCAACAGAGCTCAACCCCGACTGCATACAACAGGCATCCAATGATCAGATTGTGGACAAACATATCAAGGGCACTTGACAACAAAGGATCTAGATTTATCGAGTCATCAAAGAAGGGCAACTCCTGCACCAAGGCAAGTGGCTCACCCGGGGCCAAATTCAACAGAAATTTCCTCATCTAATGGGGTACCTCAATGCAATGGATACCATTGCTTCCTAAGGAGGGAGGATTGATCCAAATGTATATCAATGACCACCCACCTTTTCCAAATGGTTCAAAATAGTTTTCTGACAATTTTGGCAATTTACTATTTTTAGTAGTTTTAACTTCCGAGGCCATTTTGAGGGCCTAAATGAATTTTTTCAGTATAGAGCTCCTCAATGATATCCTAAGGCATCATTGATCCCCCAAAATGAATCTCCTCGATGATACCTTTCCAACGGGCTATCACACGCCTAAAACAGAGATCGTATGCAAACGTTATGACCCTGGGAAGTTGATATACTAACTTACCCAAACGGGGCCCACATGACTTTTGGTGCTTCATCTCCTAGGGTTAGGTTTTTGGATGCCTAGGGTTTTTGGCATTCTTTCTTATTGTAAAAATGCCTTCAGAGCCTCATTGCAACCTTCTTCTTGTGAATGTATGCTCTCATCACATCTCTTCTCAAAGATAAGCCGCCACCATTCCAACAAGCTTGTTTCTGTTGCATTTTATAGTTTCAGCTTATTTCGTTATTGAATAGAAATTCAGTTTTATTGTATCTCTGTTATTTTGTGTTAAGAACCTTTTAATAATCTGTATTCATTTCGTTCTACTCATAAAATCTGGATCAATGTCTCCCCTGGGCCTTACCTCCCTAAACATAAAGAGCTATCCCATTGAGGTGACAGTGGTGGGATAGTATCAGTTATGCTAGTTTTCCCTCCTTTCATATGTCTTTTAACTTAATTAAAAATTGTGCGATAACATTTTGGTGCCACTGTCGGGGAATATTGAGTCAATTCTCCTCAAAGAAGACACTTTTTCGGTAAGACTTTCCTCAAAGAATATTTTTCTTACAAGCTTACCCGATGGCTCCACTAAGGGTGATTCCCTTATTTCTTTGATAATTTCAAGAAAATTATCTAGTGACTCCACTGATGACGAAGCCAACTATGACTTCTCAATGGGATCTGGGAAACTACAACCCTCTAGACATGAGTAAAATTCTGGGATACCCTCGACAAATTCCCCCGATGCACGAAAGGTGGCTCCCTAGATTCACTTGTAGTGATGGGGAAAGAGATGACCATCATATGAATGATTTTTATTCTTACTTTGGACTCCATCATATCAGTGATGATGCCAAATATGTAGTGATGAAATTTTTCTCCACCACTCTTCACGAGAATGCTAGAAAATGGTATGACAATCTCCCCAATGCTAGCATCACAACTATGGAACAATTGGAAGAAACCTTTCTCAAAAAATGGGGTATTCAATTAAAAGAAATATCAGTATTACAAAAAATACTTGAGGATGTAAAGAAAACTAAGAATGAAACTCTTAAAGACTTCCAGGATAGGTTTGAGCACGCACTATATCAAATTCCTAAAAGCCATCGTCCTGAAGACGAGTACATTGTCCATATCTATACCCATGCACTTTTGGTGCATCTAGGATTTCCCTGTAGTAAAAGGGGCCTAAGGATGATCCATGAAGCTCATAGCATGGCTGAAATAATTGAGAAAAAAATATCCTTATCTAAGATAAGATACCTCTTTACCTCGGGTACTTTTAGTATGGAAAGTTTGGTTGCCCTTGAGAATTTTATTGTTGATTTCCAAGAAGAAGGAGAAAAAGCCATGAATCAACATAGGACTGTTGAAGACATGGTTGAGGAGCTGGAACCCAAGAAAAATGATGAAGTATCAATATGTGCTCCTCCCTTTGATGAATCTGTCCATGAGACTTTTCGCCCTACACAACAAAAACACGATGAGGTTAGCTGCTTTCCTTTTCAGGATCCCAATGACACCTTTTTCCATGATTCAGAAAGTGAAGAAGAAATGGAGTCCTCAAATGAAGTAGATATTCCTTACTGTACAATTGAAGATGAAGGGGCAGTTCATGAGGATGAAATAATGATGCATGTTGAAAACACCCAAGTCTTTAAAGCTCCTGCACCAGAAGGTTACCATCTGTTGAAACGAAGTTTATTTTACTTCTCTAAATCCAAATCTCCTTTTTTCTCTGGTTATGGAGCCGCCCTTAGTTCTAAAAAAGGGGTCAAAAGGTATTTCAATATATTCAGGTTTCGAGGTTCAACTATTCACAAAGTATATTTTTTAAATGACAACCCCAAAGTCCCGGTACCGAAGTCTCAAAAAAGTGATTTTTTTTAAATGGAATGGAATAGATTTTAAAATAATAATTAAAAACATTAACGGCCTTCTAAGCCTTTCACATGTTCTTTTTCGGCCATCTCAACTTAAGAAACATTTCAAATGTCCCGATGCACTTTTCACGAAATACCTTTTAATCATGATTAATTAAGGTTTAAAACATACTTAACAGATCGTAAATCAGTCGCAATTAGGGAAATCAAAGAGTCAACCTAGAGCCTCTTTAAACCCTGATTCTCGAAGTCACGAAGTTCTTAAAAGCTAATGCTATGTTTATTAAGAAGTAAGAAGGTTTAATGATAATAAATCCCATCGCAATTTCATGATTCGAGATTTCTTGCGTTAAAGAGTTGTTGGAGTCCCGATACTCCAGTCCATAAAAAGTAAAGACTAACCCCTAATCACAATGAATTAAAGGGTTAAAACAAGTGATTAACGCCTAAATAAATTCCATTGTGGTTTCGCAATTTGGGATTTACTTGTGTCATGCCTCTTGGGGACATGATACTCGAAACTCCAAAACACGCAATCCTGAAAAAATTAAGAGCTTAAACGTAACTAAATTAATTTTAAAACAAGCATTAAGGGTCTTAAGTAACTTTTCATGTTTCACTATTCAGAGTTTTCAATGACATGCCTTTCGAAATCCCAGTTTTGAATCACCGATATGTGGCAGTATCTATAACGGATTAATGAAGATGTTTTTTGACATAAAGTGCGTATCTCCAGGCATACCATCCCCATTAAATAATTTAATTTTTATCGCCTGTATTGCTACGCTAAATTTAAGACAGGTTCAAGATTAATAAAGGTTTGTTATTTTGAATTTCATTCTTACTTTCAGACTAGGAGTGAGTTACACTTAGAATAACTCACGCATTTCTTCTCTGCAACAGGTTTTCATTTTAGCACAAATGACATGGCGCCCAGAAAAGCGCCTAAGAAGAGTGAGGAGGCAGGTGAAAGCTCGAATCTGGATGGAGATGTTATATCCAACACTATGCCACATGTTGTGGATTCAGTCAAATCCTTGAGGCATACTTTTGAAACTTTATACTATGAGATTAGGAATTGCCCTGACGATCTTGAGAATGAAATGACTGAATATAAACTCAGAGACATAGTTGAGTCTGAGCTTCACAAAATAGCCACACAGTCGAGACTCATTCCATACAATGACATGATAAGTTGGGATTTATAGAAAACCGACATTGAGACAAGGAGCATTCTAAAAGTCAGCAGGTTGTCGTTGACTCGTTCAGACTCGAGCATATCCAAGTAATGTATAAATTCCCCCCTACTTCTAAATACATTTATAATTCTGAATTCGTAGTGGAATTTCAAATAAAGGAGTGTACAGAATTCGATCAAACATATCTAGGTATAATCAAAGAATGGTGGGGAATTCTAGCAATATTTAGAGATGATACCCATGGAAATTATGCCACATCATCGTTAAACGAATACATGGTTTATATAGCTTTGATGCTATGTGGACTTTTCGGGAAGAAAAACCCTACCCATTTCCCTGCAGAATGGGTGTCACTTATACACGAAGTAGTTGAGGGTTACAGTTTCAACTGGGGTAAAATTTTATCAGATAATATATCTAAGGAGATTGCAGAGTACCAAATGGTGAAATCAAAGGGCCGATATTTTTACATGTCTGCATATATTATGGATGATATCTGTTACATGAATCATTTCCCCTTGATGAATTGGAAATGGAACCCATCTTGTACGGAGCCCATTCATGTTTATCATTCTAAACTATGGGAGGAGAATGTTAAAGACTTCTTTTATGAAATCTGTCACTATGTGGTGATACCTTTGCACCAAATTTTGCATGGTTATGCACCTCCTCGTATTTCAGAGTCAATCGTGGCAAACCCCAAGGAAATTGAAGATTGGTTTATTGAAGAGGGTTTCTCCTATGTCAGGGTTTTCGAGTGCTTGATTCCTCCTTACGCACTTCCAAAATTCCTCCTCGATAGATTGGTGTGTAGGGAGTTGGCCTACCAAATAATAATATGTGGCATCAACAAAGAATTGAAAGCATCCTAGAAGAAGTACTAGCCACTTTTTCCTATACAGATTGGGAAGTGTTCACTGCTTAACTTCGGTCATTCCAAGGTTGAAGCTCCAGCACTAGAAGACATCAAATTGGTAGATCTTGAACTCGGAAACACGACCCTTATCAAATTGTAGGAAATCATCTTATTCATTGCAATATGAATATGTATGAACATGAAGCTTCTCCCTGCGACAAAATGTTCAAGGGAGCCAGAAACTATGATGAAATATTAGACAGAGTTCAGGTATTATCACCCAACCTACAAACCAACTTTTAGTTTTTCCAGAAGCATAGGCGAAGTGGTTTTTCGAAGATACTATAGGGAGAATCAAAAACCCCTCCTCCAACTCAAGGAAGTATTCCCCCAGGTTTCATATCAGAGGCTCATGATAAAGAGACTACAGAAGAAAATCCAGAGAAGACTGAAGTGTCCTCACAAAAAGCAGAAGCTTCACAGTCAAAGAATCCAGGGTCTGAAACAAGTTCTAAATCCGAGACTCCTTCAAAGTCAATTCAAACGATTCCACCTTCATCATCAACTATTCATGTTGATATCCCTAAAATAACAGGAGAAACTCAATCTTCAGAATTGGGAAGCCCTATTGCATCATTAACTCCTATACAGTCAAATTTTGGGATCCCCCATCTGCAAGTCATATATGCAAGTGACCTTACTCCTATCTCTAGAGAAGAGATACCCCCCTCTGACTACTTTTTTAGTAAGAATAGGAAGGAAATATTAAAACAAGAAATGCATCTGAGAGAAGGCACAATGGTGAAGAAACACAGAGTGCTCATAGATGGGAAAAACCTAGAAGAGGAAGACTTTGCCACAGAAGTAGCAGGCTCTATGGTAGCTTTGGCAACTGCCAATTTATTATTAGTTGACTCTCTGAAAACAAGGATGAAGAAGAAAAATCAAATGATATCTCAGTTGCAGGACCAAATAAGGCACACATAAAATAATATTCGAGAGGAGGTAAATCAAAGAGTTGAAAACACCAGGACTGCTGACAAACAGGAAACGCAATTGTTGAAATCTAGTTTAGAAGAAGAAAACAAGAAGATGCAAATGATTCAAGTACAATTTATTCGTCAGGAGGAATTAGTGAGACAACTAAAGGCTGAGTTGAAGTCTATTGAAGGAAAAGTTGTGAATATAAAATCATTTCAAGCCCAAGCACTAGAGGTGCATGAGAAACTACAAGTGGAACAACAAAACATGATTTATAAAATAGAAATCGTTCAAAACTACTTCCTGGAAGTAAGCCACTCACTGGATAGCATGGTTTTAAAAGAAAAAGAGGTGACAACAGCTCGCGCTGCTTTTCAAAAGGCAGTAACTTTTTTGGCTAGAGAGAAAGTACCAACAATTTTGAAGCTGAATGTAGAAGAACATATCAAGGGAGACATCATGTTAAAAACATGGGAAACCAATATTGTCGAAAGCAAGAAAATGGCAAGAGAAGTTAGGAAAGAATGTGAAGAAGTGTTTGATCAACTAGATACAGAAACACTGGGCATTGGCAAAGGTGATTGTCCTGGGCTATTAGAACAAATAAATGTTGTAAGGCATCAAATGCATATCAAGGAGAGATGGAACAAATCACAGCTTGAGATTTCACAATTGAAGCATCTTGACACCACCCAAATGGATAAGTGGCTAATAAATCCAAATATACAGTTGCAGTCGACAAAGTTTGACAAGGGAAAGATCGAAGATAGGTTGCCCAAAATTCAGAGGAAGTTATATGTGTTTGAATCAAAGGACATATCAGAGCCTTCCAGAATTTTGATACAGTTTCTAGACAGGTGCGTCGAGTGTTTGGGACTGAGCGAAGGAAGCATTTCAAAGAAATGATGAAGTAACGCATATGTGCTCCTTTTTTTCCAACTGGTAGAAAAGCAAAAACTAATTGAGCAAAACGGTTCGAATTTTGTATTTTGTAACCGTTAACACCTAGGAGATTAGGGGAATACGAACCATCTAGGGTTGATGATTCTCTTTGAATAAATACAATTTTGAAAGAGACATGAAGGGATTTTTTCTTGGCCTATTGTATCAGAGAAATTTTTCATTTTCCAGAATTAATACAAATGCAAGTCGAAGACTCCAGATCCCGTCAAGTTTGAGTTATGTGTTCCTCTGATTATTTCATATTTAATATCATTACTCATATATATATATATGATGAATTCTTAGCTGCAATTTAGTACAACATCTACTGTGGTGATTGATTATTCTAGTCATCTAATTTGTTTACAGTTTTTCCTCTGTACCGGCTATCAGCTGGTACAAGACCTGGGAACTACTTAGATTTATATATCTTATGCTTCATTAAGTTTTTCTTGTCTTTTTATTCTTCTTTCACAAGTGATATTCTTCCTTGGTTGATGCCTCAGATTGTTCAATAGCTTTATGTTTTCTTTCATTTCATGTGTATCTTTCAATTAAGCTCAAATACGGGAAACGACCTTTGATTTTGTCACACTATTAATTCAAAAATTTGGGAATTTTTCTTACATAATCTAAAATAGAAACAACAACCTAAAAAGAAACAAATCTTTAAAAAACAAATTCCTCTATGACAGTACCTATTACGAGACAGCCCAATATCGAACCCGGTCTCATAGACCAGACCAATATCACAACTCTTTTCAACACCATCTTAAAAACTTCCACCACCCGGGTTGAACTTGAACGTTCATGGGTAGTCATTGAGCAGGACATTATCATCCAGGAACAATTGGAAGATAGACAAAGACAACTCAGAAATCAGCCATAGATTCTTTTCCCCTAAGAGTTATTTTTCCCTTTCTTTATATCACACACCCTCTTTTTGGATGCCTAGACTTTATACTTTCAAGCCTTAAGTATAAACTTTGGAACAACACCATCCTCCCCAAAATTTTGATGATGCTATACTTTATGATGGGGGAGATAAATGAGTCCTTGAACGATTCAAATACTGCATGTTATGATATAGATAGTGACATGGTTGATAACATTGATGAATTCATACATGTTGGGAGACATAGGTGGGATGTAGTTGGTTATGGTATGGATCCCATTTATGACATTCTGAGTCATTTCCAAATGTTACCTTTAGAATTATAACAACATGTTACTCTTGACCAATGGCAACAAGGAGATGATATTACCAACACTTTCCAAACACCCAAGGTTGAACCAGTCCCGTATTTGCATAAAAATTTAAAACCACTTCCTTGACCTCTTCCTCCACTAGTGCTCGTCTCAGAATTTCCTCATGGGAGAAATTCTCAACTTCATGACTTATATTGTCTTATGCTTGAGAATTTTGCTCAAAATATTTTTCAATGGATCTGTTCATCTTTTTCTCATGAGATTGAAGAAATCTCATAAGCTCATTCACATTCACACACAACTCAGTTAAATCTTTAGAATCTTCAATAGAAACAACAATAGCATAAAACTTTGAAAAAAGATTTCAATAAAATTTGTATCTCTTCAATCTTCTCCATAAGATATAATTTGATTCACTATTCCCATAGCTCTAGTGAAAACGATATTGCATAGATTCCAAATTATGCATGCAAATATTTTCAAGATATAATTTGATTCACTATTCCCATAACTCTAGTAAAAACGATATTGCATAGATTCCAAATTATGCATGCAAAGATTTTCAAATTCTCTTCTAAGAGATTGCAATTTAATAACTTTCACCTTATCTATCTCTTGATATGCTTGTTCTAGCACATTCCATGCCTCCTTTGATTTTGTTGATTCAACAAGTGTTGGAAAAATAGAATGGATGGAAAAATAGATTTGTAGTCTTTTTTTTTCCCCTTAATTGATCTCTTTTGTCCAACCAACAATATCTTGAGAATGTGTATAACCATTTTTCACCAAATCTCATAATTCCTATGAAAGAAACAAGGTTTTTATTTTAATGCACTCCAAAAACCATAAAACCATAATTCTCACATTTAAATATTGGTATTTGAGGCTAGGAAATATTAAGAACACTACTGTTGTTGGCCATTTCTTTAAACTTTCAATACTCCTACCAATAGCTTCAAGATTCACAAGCTTCATAAACAAATTTAATCTTTCCCGCTATATTAACCTGTTGAGATACCAAATGTTGAAATATGAGGAGGCAATTATACTTAGTAAACACAACAAACAATATGAAGATTGAAACAAAACATCAAAGAACTAATCATCTTAGGATAATTCTACATAACCTTGATTTATGTCGCTAACACTGTATTCAATTTTTTTTAACAAAGTTGTATTAACGTTAGAGCACTTACATATTACAATAATAGAGATTAAGCATTATCTTCAACAAAATATAAGTTAAATATTCATAACCTACTATTGTACTATGACCCAATTAAAACATTCATATATCTCGTTGGGGCACAAGTTAAAGCATTAGACAGTTTAACTTAGAGAAATCTATTTAAACGTATAATATATTATGTACAATTGATTATATATCACTAAATTAAATAAATTATATAACTTATTTATTTATATAAAATCTTAATTTCACTCACATTGGTTGAGAAATATAATCCCAATAACATAACATATAAGATTTAATATACCATGATATGTAGGTGTTGGTGAGGAAACAGACACATTGGAATATACAGTCACACGGAAGAGGAATATGCAATGTCTACTCAAATTTAATTCACAACATTGTCTACCAAGAATCCCCAATTCAACTCCAACCACATATGTAATAAGAAAGAACAAAGAATTTCATCTCCAATTGATGTTGCATGTTCATAATAACTTGAAACATTTAAATAGAAATCCACCTGATGCCATGCCCGATAAACGAGGGGGATTTTTTGTGTTGTGGAGCATGGATCTCCATATATATGTAAAGTGCTCGATGATGACCCCGTGATGTTGGTGAGAATTTAATGAGAGAAAACACTGCAAAAGATTCTCTAGATCGTTGCGCTGGAAAATAATTTCGAGGATGGAGTCCCTGAAATCATGATAGGGATCCAGTTCTTTAGCACGACAATGCTTTCTCCCACTTTGTCGTCAATATCAATTGGCATGAGGTTGTATCCTTTGAATTTGCAGCCTTATCTGTGGTGAGGTAACAATAGAAAGTGGACGATTAAATTATCTTTTACTTTTAACTATGATTATTCAGATAGCTTGAGATAGTTTGAGTGAGGTTAACCATTAAGAATATGTGTTTCCTCCTAAAAGATTATAAGTTCAAATCTAGAGGGGATAGGGTATACATACTACCACATAATATATTCTAGAAAATGTTCCCCCTCCATTGTAGTCAACTATAAAATGATTTACTACTTTTAACTATGATTATCCAGACAACTTGAAACAGTTTTCCCCTACACACATTCATGAAAATACAACATGATATTCCTACAAAGATTTGGGAGTGGGGCTTCTTCTGACTACACCCATCACTCGTTGCGACAACATAGTGGACACTAGAAGCCATAGAAAAAAAAAATTCACACTTCTAGTGCTGTTCATTACCATTTGTTGTTGGGAAATAATACCCTACGGACTAGCAAGCTAGGGTTAGACTTGCATGCAAATCATGACATTAAAGAAATCACTTTTAACCTATCACCCCAAAACTCAAACCCCTTTTTCACATACAAGCATGGAAGGGACCTACTAAATTTTTTTACTGATGTTTGGTGTAGATCCTCCATTGTGCTTAGTCCGTTTGATTGC
This sequence comes from Picea engelmannii, assembly GCA_009831015.1. Lineage (NCBI taxonomy): Eukaryota > Viridiplantae > Streptophyta > Pinopsida > Pinales > Pinaceae > Picea > Picea engelmannii. Next base: position 193,969 of record ML810783.1, on the reverse strand, counting down.
GCTGCTCCTTCCAAAGACAATCCTGCAATCAAGACAAAACACTACACATGCATGCTATTTTTCTACTTGAGGGTTAGAGATTAAGCATAAATCGAATAAAACATATGTAACTCATGCATTGGGACGGGAAAAGTATTCTTTATTATTTTCAATATGAATCAACTTACAATCAATGTGAGACCGGCCACTGTTCCTTGATCCTGATCCTGGGCTCCTCCTCTTCTTTGTCCTCCAACTGCTTTGCTTTAATTCTCCTTAAGCTTGAGGAAAGGCTAAAGGGTTGGGACAAATGGATTTGGCAATTGGGCAGAGTTTCTTCGCTATCTTTTTCCTCTTCCAAATAGTACCCCTACCCCTTCTTTTATAGGCTAGAAGGAGCTAGGGTTTTGGATGAACTCTCGGCCATGCATGGCTGGGAGTTTCAGTTAACTGACCCATAGCTTTTTGTCCCGTCGGAAACTTTCCTATTTTTGTGCTTTGTTAGGTAAACGTGGGTTGTAGTAGGCATGCCAGCATTCCAACGCGTGCAGTAGTAGGCCTGCTAGCATTCCAACGCGTGCAGTAGTGAGTTAGAGCGCGTTTGACTTAACTCAAAAGGATTTTCAAAGAGGTTCCTCAGCATGGCTTTGTCAAGGAATGGATATGAGTTGGCTTGATGCCAGGTAAGCATGTGTGGTGCAATTTAGGGTTATAATAGATGCCCCCTAATGTGTGAGGTCAGAAGAGCATCTGATGGCCGAAATACATTACCAATCTTTACCAATATTTACTGATATGCTGAATGAGTGAGCCCTGGAATCAGGAATTAGGAGGTGCCATCTGAAAAAAATATCAAATGTCTCACCAAGGTGGGCATACCCATGATCGGGATAAAATAGAACCATGGCTACCAATCAAATACATTGTAGATCCATGTCAAACAACTATGAAGAGTAGCCGCGAACAATACACAGTGGAGCTACATCTCAAAATCAGAAATATATACATATAAAGTATCCATCTCCCAGAAGTTGATTCGGCCTGATGGTTGTACTTTAGAGCTCGAGCAACAACTTCAAAATCTTCTAAAACTCGGGTAGGAGTGTAATATGAGTATACGACTACACTACCCAGAGATCTTCGACAACTTGTCGGTTATGGACTTGATAATCTTGATGATCAGACTAAAGGCTTCAGTGATTTCGGACAAAGACTTGATTGGACGTTCAGCATGGCCGTGTATGTGGACAAGAGACATATTGCAGAGGGGCCGACTCAGGCTCAGTGACAAACTTCCCTTGGATAATAGCACGATAAGTGATAAGACTCAGGAAGAATATATGTTAATCATAAGTTTATGAAGCAGGAGGCCACGCAAACTCTCCATATGTTTGGAAGAGTAACCAAATGGTGGAGGAAACAACTCTATATAATGAGAAAAGCTTGCTAAGGTCGTACTACATCCCATAGTCTGATGAATCAAATGGACATATGTGCTTTATCCAAGGGCGACTCATGATGTTTCCTATAAAGAAAATACTTTTCCCATCCTCTTTTTGGGGTATATTTGATTTTTTTGTTCTTTTTGATGATTTTGAAGAAAGAATAAAGGAATATTACGTTACAATGTAGGAACGAGTAAAGCAAACATACAAGCTCAAGGCACAAGGACAAGACTGATGTTCTGGGAAATGATACTCGGAAGAAATCCTCCAGTGGCCAAAGGTGTTAATATGCAGAAGAAAACTGTTACAAGGCCGATGGGTAAGGTATGTAAATGTAGTTGATAGAACACACAATGGTAACGTCCTTCGATGTAAGTTTAACGAGCCCAGAGAAGGGAAGCTCGGTGATTTTTCATATTTAGAGAGTCTGAAAAATCATAAAAGGAAACTCCATTGGGGTACATTTTTCGTCAATAGTATATTCGGTTCGAAAAAGGGATAAACTAGCACCGACTAGATGTCAATTCAAAACCATTTTAACGAGTGTGAAAAGGACAAGATCACTCGGCTATTTTTTCACTTTTAAGGAGTCTGAAAAAAGATGAACTATGGACTCCGTCAGGAATGTTCTTCTGGACCATTTTAACGAGTGTGAAAGAATAAGGTCACTCGACGATCTTTTCAATTTTAGGGAGTCTGAAAAGAGCTTAACTATGGACTCCGTGGGGGTTTCTTTTTCATAAATTTAGTCCCTCAGGCCCGAAAAAGGAATAAAATTATACCTGAAGATACTCTTCTAAAGAATGGGAATTTAATAGAGTATTCCTTTGTTCGTACAGTTGACCGTCCGGACCGAAAAAGGGGTAAACTACCGCCGAACAGACGTGACTTCAAATTTTAGTTTAACGAGCGTGAAAGGCCACAAGATCGCTCGACAATCTTTTCATGTTTAGAGGGTCTGAAAAGGGCTTAAAAGGAGACCCGTTTAAGGAACGTTCTTCTGGACCAATTTAACGAGTGTGAAGAAACAAGGTCACTCAGAAATCTTTTCATCTTTAAGGAGTCTGAAAAGGGCTTAAAGAAGACTCCATAATGGTTACTTTTCTCAGTTAATCCAGACGAGATTGAAAAGCATAAATGCAGTCTCCCCGGATGTTGCTTTCGGATCTCAAAGCGAGCTTGAAAAAAAACAAAGTTAGCTCATGATAGACTATTTGTGGGTCGATTCCTGGCATCTCCTCGGGGGAGTTGTATGCTCCGATGAAAACATTGTGTATGACGCTAGGGGTTCTGGAGATATTGATAGGTCTCAGTTCAGAAACAATTGCCATATTACCCTCAGCATAGATCTTGTGTGTAGCTAAGGGATTAGTATGACAAGACCTATCTCCAGTCATGGTGATAGTGAATTCTCCTGCCTCGATTCGAATTAAATCTGGGAGGGAATATGATCGGTGATGAAGATCTTCCCAAGGTTTGTCCAGACTAGTCATTGCTTCGATTACTGCTTCGTCAGAAGGCAAGACTAAGTCCAATGAACCGATGTTGGCAAGAGAACCCTGAGCCCAGATAGGCTCTAGAGGTGGATCCAACTCTTGTGCGGGAGTCGGATCAGGAGTGGATGAAGCTTGCTGGACTAAAGAGTACGCTACTTCAGCGACTGACAAGGGCATGGACATGCTGAAGTGCCCTGTCTCATCCATCATAGATGATGGGGAAGGAAGAATCCATGGATCCTGAAAGTAAGTCGTACAGAACGACGAAACATAAAAAATATCAGCCTTGTGGTGATTCGATATAAACTTGACATTGTTATGAGGAGGTGGGTAATCGAAAGTACCCATCAAAGATGGGCACAAACCAACTCCTATGTTAACGACGTCATATTGAGGATTATCAATCATGGGAACCGTGGATGCCCCCAAAGCTGGGTCAAGTCTAGAGAAGGACAATTGATCGATGGTCACTATCCGGCCTTCGTGCGGAAATAATAAGACTCGGAAAACTGTAGCGACCACAGCTTGCATAGCATAAGTCTAACTATGACCTAACAAGAGATTGTAGTCGAGGGGGGCATCAACTACCTCTACTTCGACACACATGGTCTTCCCTCCTAACTGCACAAGGAAAGAAGGGATGATGCCATGTGGCCGGAAAGAACGACTGTCGAATGCAGTGAGGAGAGTAGGTGATGGAGACAACTCGGGCCAACCAATGGCTTTTCAGCATGATAATGACATAACGCAAGTCAAAGCGCCCTCGTCGACCACCGTGCGTAATATATTCCGTGAAAAAGTTTTCTTGGGATGAGCCACTACTATCTGAAACGCGACGTGGTAAGGAAGACGAGGTTTCAAGTCAGTCGTATCTAACATGATGGTACCCAGGTTACAAGTCTTAGTAGAGCCTAAAGCAGTCAACAAGGCTTTCCTCTGAGTAGGGAGACTTTGGAGGACCTCCAAAGTGGACATAGCACAAGGGGTTTGGGATAAATCTTCCACCACAGAGTAATTCTGGGTGGCCCTTGCGTTTGGATTGTGAAAAGCTTTCTTAAATTCACCTTTTGGAATGCGTGTCATCGTTTCTCCCAACGTCTTCTCAATCTATAGAGGAAGAGATGGGATTTTGGCTTCTTTTCCCTTTTCAGAGACGCTTGGTTTACTATAGTCGTGTGCTCTAGTCGTTATTAAAGCATCACCCCTAACCATATATATGTTCGCGGATGAGGAGTTGTTTGGAGGAGGGTAGGTTTCCTGGCTGCCCCCTTCGGCACTTGTAGAGGCTTGCGTTAAATTTTGCCCATGTTGAAATGGATTAGTCAACATGGATTTTTGTTGCTGCATGACAAACTTTTGGGCCTCTGCAAGTCGAGGACACAGATGGGTTGGGTGGTCTTCTGCACACAAGTTGCATGGATACCTCACCTTCCGCTTTTCCGTGGTGCCCTCGCCAGCATTATCAGTGGGTTGTTTCTCCCCCTTACCCTTATTTCATTGTTTTTTCTTCCCTTTAGGCTGTTGGTTGGCCTTTGGGTTAGTCATCTGCACGGAGTGTACTTCCGACATTTGGGTAGGAGGAGCAGCCAAAGAAGTAGTCTGGCTGGCCGCTGAGTGTTGTATAGATAACTGTTGCAATTGTTTTGACAATTGCTCAGCGGGCTTGGTTTGTGCCGAACCAACAATACCATCAGCATGTGGTCTGGCTCTCTGTCTAGTTTTATCCAGTATTGATCATGGAGCATCCGGCAGGATGTTGTATAATAAACTAGACTGAGAATAGATAAGCTCAAACTGTTGAGCCCTGGTGATGGCATCTTCTTCGGAGAAAACTTCTGAAGTCGCGACGTCTTTGGATAATTGTGAGACTAAAGACTTAAGGAACCACTCAAGTAGGAATGCTGGTGGGATTGGTACTTTGATTAGACTCTTTCGGCGTCTCCACTCTCGGATATGATTTGAGATATGGTCTGCTGTCATCTGTTCAAAATTGGCTAGCAACTCTGTGCCGGCATCGTATCTCACAGGTAACTGGAAATGGTTAAGGAAGGCCATCGCCAGTTCACCAAAAGAAGAGTATCGTGAGCGATCAAGCTCTATGTACCATTTCACGGCACTCCCGATAAGAGTGCATTAAAACAATCACAACTGGACGGAGTCATCTTTCAATGAGTTAGATGAAAACCAAAGATGGAAAGTGGTCACGTGATCACCTGGATCTTCGTTAGGCTTGGCCTCAAACTTTGGAATGTCCGAAGGCAACTTCGTTGGCATAGGAGGTGTTCCTTGACTCTCGGATCCAAATGAACTCGTGTGTGCAAGTTGCCCGGTGGACTGCTGATGCAGACCACCAAGTGAAGGGGACGAAGGAGAGATATGACCTCCAACATAAGGAAAAGCATTAAAAGGAACAGGAATGTCCCCAAGTTGACCTTATAGAGGAGCGTTAGAGCTCCCTGCCCTCAGACCCAAAATCTGTAAAGTGGAGTAAGTGAGTGCAGGACTTGTACCCAAACTAGGCATACCGTATGAGAACGGAGGGCCTGTCGCACTAGGTGTGAAGGGAGGAGTGTTTGTCGCGATAGATGGAGACGGTCCACTATGGGACGTAGTTGTGGTCAAGACCATTGTGGCTTGGACCAACGATGGAAAATTAGGAGATGCTTCTCCCGTGGTGACAACGGTGGTGGGAATAGAAGAATTCCCAGAGGAAGTAACAGCGTTTGTTGCCATAGTTGTGTGAGGCACTGACAGGCTTTCGTAAAATTGAATTGGTACAATAACTTGTGGCCAAGTATCAGTGGTTGAGGTTTCAAACGAGCCAATATTGGCGATTGATTCCTCCGAGATTTGTTCGGGCTCAATGGTTTGTAACCCGGTTGCTTCGAAAGACCCTTGTTGGTCTAGCCTCCGCCTCAATGGTGGCGGGGGTGGCTCCAATATAACCGGCGGCAGGCCCAGAAGCCTTCGTGACTGGCGGAGCTCTGAATCCTCCACTGTGTGAGAAGATCCACGACACGCTAAGGTACTCTACATGTGAAAATAGTAACACACACTAAAAAAGAAGCCCCTAAGAAATAAATCAAGCAAACACTAAACTAGTTGGAAGAACAGTTACAACAACCAACACTAGAGCAACTTACCGGTGCAAGTGCAACTCAAAAACGGAAGCACCCTCCGAGTATACTCTGCAAAGCATGGCTAGATGTCTGTCCTAGATACCACGGTATACCCCCGCAGTCACCTGTGTATGTCCCTAAAAAGATTGGAAACTAGTTTTTCAGCACGCGAACAGTCACCAGGCGGGTACAGTCAATAGTCGGGTAGACCACAATGAGAAGGGTATCAAGCCCGAAACCTGTCAAGGGTATCGAGAGAAAATGGTCTGGAAGACAACTGAGGACCTTGAATGGATTCAAGACCCACGAAGCCCCGTGGGAAATGAAAACGACGGAATCCCTTAACAAATACTTGATAGGTGTTCTCCTCTACGCTTGGTCCAGCTTTGGAGGGGTTATCTCCGCTACCTTTCCTTAGGAGACCTCATGGTTAGCCCCTGTGTTAGAGGGGGGTCCCGGATAACTTTCACGTAACTGGACTTCTACACTCCCTATGACAGACTCTAATGTTTGGTTTGAGTGTCCTTGGAGAATTTACTCTCCAACCTATTCCAAGGCCCTAGTCCTGAGCTAATGTATGAACCCTACAAACAAAAGAGTCTAATAGATTTTAAATTAGTGTTTCTTTTATGGGATTTTTACGTCATAAGGTATGAAGGTGAAACTGATGGTGTGTAAAGACTCAAAGAAAAATGAATAAGAAATGCTTGGAAACAAAATCTTTTACAAAAAATGCAAAAACCAACAACTTTTCAACAAGAAAGACTTCTTTTTCTTTTCAATTTTTCTAAGATTTCATGCAGCAAACATAAAGGAATTTCTCTCAATCTGCGAGCTACTTATGCTCTAAATGCACTGGAAAAACTTATGAACAAAAAGACTTCTTCCTAGCTATTGATGCAGCAACACAATCTTCAAACAAAGAAGCAAATGAAAAAGAGATGATTTTTTTTTTTTTTAAGTGCTAAATGAAGCAACAAAGGGAAAATGCTGACAAGCACGAAACCAAGAAAACAAAATAAAATTCTGGCTTAAAGCGCAGATCGCAAAGAACTAGAGAAAATACGCACAATGGCAATCAAGAAAGCACTGACTCTTACGCTTATCTAAAAACCATAAAACCAAATCTTTTTTTTTTTCTTTTTTATCAACAATCAACTAAGAAAAAACCAGGCTAAGGGTAAGAGGCCCTAACCTACTGACTGTGCAGCCCTAGACTCAAACCACTGAAAGGAAAACTTCTCACCACAGGAGGGGATGACAGCCCACCCAGGTTGAAAAGCAACTAGTTAAGCCCGCGACTATTACTGAAACAGCACGCGTGCAAACGCGTGATGAGCTATAACAGCGCACGGGTACCTGTGGGCTGAATTTGCATAGGCCGTGGGTTTGTATAAACTCCAAGACAAAACTAAACACAGGCAGTCCAGACCTGGAAGAGGCCTTTGGTAATGACAACCAGGGTCTCTTGAAGGCTTGGATGCTTCTTCTTTAACGGAAAATAAAAATGATTGCAGAAAATAACAAACACAATAAAGCAAACTGAGACAAGGCAGTGAACCAGCAAGACCCAGAAAGGATCCAGAAAGCCCCTTGAGAATGTATAATTCTGACAGGGAAGAGGGTACTACCTCTTAAGCTCTATGAATCCTACACGCTACTGAAACCTCTATAGCTAGCGTTCAAACGTGGGCTGTAGAAGGTTAGGGCGCGGGTTACACGCGTGCAAGCCTTCTGCATGCCGCATGTACCTCTGTGTGTCCTGATAATTACCGTCAAGCATAGTCAAGGAAAAACTGGTATAAAGAACCAGGTTCCCTGTTAGCTCTGACCTGACAGAAAATAGACAAACAAAGAAACAGGAAATCTAATTCCTTAAACTACCCAAAAACCTCAACTAAATCCGGAACACCCTAAAGAGTAATTCCCCAGTGGAGTCGCCAATTTTGTTGTTGGGAAATAATACCCTATGGACTAGCAAGCTAGGGTTAGACTTGCATGTAGATCATGACCATAAATAAATCACTTTTAACCTATCACCCTAAAAATCAAACCCCTTTTTCACATACAAGCATGGAAGGGACCTACTAACCTTTTTTACTGATGTTTGGTGTAGATCCTCCGTTGTGCTTAGTCCATTTGCTTGCGCTGCTCCTTCCAAAGACAATCCTGCAATCAAGACAAAACACTACGCATGCATGCTATTTTTCTACTTGAGGGTTAGAGATTAAGCATAAATCGAATAAAACATATGTAACTCATGCATTGGGACGAGAAAATTATTCTTTATTATTTTCAAGATGAATAAACTTACAATCAATGTGAGACCGGCCACCATTCCTTGATCCTGATCCTGGGCTCCTCCTCTTCTTTGTCCTCCAACTGCTTTTCTTTAATTCTCCTTAAGCTTGAGGAAACGCTAAAGGGTTGGGACAAATGGATTCGACAATTGGGCAGAGTTTCTTCGCTATCTTTTTCCTCTTCCAAATAGTACCCCTACCCCTTCTTTTATAGGCTAGAAGGAGCTAGGGTTTTGGACGAACTCTCGGCCATGCATGGCTGGGTGTTTCAGTTAACTGACCCATAGCTTTTTGTCCCGTTGGAAACTTTCCTGTTTTTGTGCTTTGTTAGGTAAACACGGGCTGTAGTAGGCCTGCCAGGATTCCAACGCGTGCAGTAGTAGGCCTGCTAGTGTTCCAACGCGTTCAGTAGTGAGTTAGGGCGCGTTTGACTTAACACAAAAGGATTTTCAAAGAGGTTCCTCAGCATGGCTTTGTCAAGGAATGGATATGAGTTGGCCTGATGCTAGGTAAGCATGTGTGGTGCAATTTAGGGTTATAACACCATTGAAAATATAGACCATTCACCACACAGATATAGATGTGGGATCCGGGAATGAATGCAAATTAGCTACTAAAAAGTGGGAGGGGCAGGGCTCGTTTAAGGATCGAAGCTACTTGTGCAATGCAATGGATTAATTCCCATACAACTCTCTCTATATATAGAATGAACCACAACACTAATCCTTAGTATCCTTGTAAATTATGAGAAAAAAAAAAATTTGTAGTAGAGTAGGGTATGAGTAATTTTTGCAAAGGTAAAGGCATAATTTTTTTTTTATCTAGGGGGATCAGTAAGGGCAATGGTATTTGGCTCACATGACACGGGGTGAATCCCGCCAGTTTCCTTATAACCCCTAGGGAGAACCACACCTTGTGACCTGCTTAGCAGGATGAATGCCTTAACAACACGTCGACTGGCCACTAGACCACACCCCTGCAGGCAGGTAAAGGAATAATTAATTATAGGTAATCATGGGTAATTATAATCAATCATGGTCATTATTGTAAAAGTTGTCAACCATTGTCAATTATAGTTAAGTATAGCTTTTCATGGGAAGCCATGGGCGACCACATAGTCTATATGGTCAAACATTGTCAAATGTAGTCAAACCTTATCAACCATAGTCAAATATGGTCAACCATATTCAACCATGATCAAATATGGTCAACCATATTCAACCATAGTCAAATATGGTCAACCATATTCACCCATCGTCAAATATGGTCAACCATATTCAACTGTAATCAACCAAATTTAATCATGGTCAACCATAGACAACCATGCTCACCCATTTTCAATATGTTCAACATGAACTATATGGAATATTGGACTGTAGAATGTGCCTAATACTAGACTATAGAATGTGCCTCTAGACGCAATCATGAAAATACAACATGAGATTCCTACAAAGCCTTAGGAGTGGGGCTTCTTCCAATGATCCGGATTTAGGAGCGGAACGTCTGATTAATAAACTGAATACAATAAACACATAGATAGGAAGAATAACACAAATATCCAATGAACAATATCTTCTATTAAATAAAGAAATAGGTTGAAACTATAAAACTACAGAATTGAAACTTGCTCGAATTGTGGTAGTTATCTCTGAGAAGAGATGTGGTTGCTACGTGCATCCATATGAGAAGAATGGATTACAATGAGGCTCTATAGGCCCTTTTCATATTACTCATGAATGTCAAAAACCTAGACATCCAAAGACCTAACCCTAGAAGGTGAAACGCCAAAGTCATATGGGCCCTATGGGTAAGTTGGTGTAATTTGGTACCTCAACTTCCTAGGGTCATAAATTTTGCATATGCCCTCCATTTCAGGCATGTGATAGCCCATTGGAAAGTTATTTCAGAGAACTACACATTCTACCATCAAACTATGACTCCTTATGTAGTTTGACTATGGTGAGTAAAAAAAACAACGTTTAGGGGCCCAAAAAAACCCTAGAAGTACATCAAGATGTGCTGACATGAAAACATACAAAATAAGCCAGTTGGATTAGGCGAGAGGCCACCCATATCCACTTGAAGAATGTGTGAGGCTTCAGACAACCCCATAAGTGTAGAACTCACAATTATAAAGCAGTACAGAAAGACGTGCTGAATAAAAAAATGGACACGAGGAGCCAGTTGGAGCAAGTGGGTGGCCACCAATATCCACCTGGATCAATCCTCCCCCCTTAGGAAGAAATGGTCTCCATTGCATTGAGTTCCCCCATCAGGTGAGGAAACTTCTACTAGCTTTGGCCCCGAGTGAGCCACTTTCCTTAGTGTAGGAATTGCCTTGCCTTGACAACTCGATAAAGTTGGATCCGCTGCTAGCGAGTGCCCTTGATCTGTGTGTCCACTATCTGATCGGTGGATGTGTGTTCCATGCAGTGAGGGTTGAGCTTTGTTGGTATCAGTTGTTCGATGATCTCAGAGGTGTCCAATAATGGTGGAAAATATGGCCGAAGGAGGTCTACATTGAATACTGGATGTAGACCAAGGAAGGGTGGAGTGTTGAGCTCAAAAGCATTACTACCCATAGCCTTGGTGATAATGTAAGGCGCATAACGAAGGGGGTGAAGATTCCGATGGGGCCTGGTGAGATGCTCCTTCACCAACCTAAAAATAGTGTGGTACCATGTGTTTATCATGGCGTTGCTTGTACTTAGCATTGGATTTCTACAAAATCTCTTGGACCTATTGGCGGATGTGATGAATCCACCCAATGAATCTAGTGGCTTTGTCGATCGTAGACTGGTTAGGGGAAGAGTCTTTCTGTGTGGTGGCAAGAGGAAGTGCAACATCAATGGGTCCGAAGGGTTGGAATCCCAGACCCACCTGAAATGGGCTATGGCTGGTGGAACTATGGAGAGCCTTGTTGTAACTATGTTGGACATATGGGAGACTCTCGTCCCATGTACGGGGATTCTTAGAATTGTACATGTGCAGGATATGTATCCTGCACAATCATATGATTGGAGATACATGTCTTATACTTGGTGTTGAGAAGGAACTGTTGTAGGTAGGTGGACCACTTCTGATGGAGGTCATTCTACAATTTCCCATGTGTATGTATGAACTGCAGGGGCTTGTGATCAGTGTGTATGATCGTCTCTTTCTCCAGAATGTAATGTTTCAATTGACGACATGCTTGTACAATGGAATACATTTCCTTTTCATAGGTGGGGTATTTCCAGATAGTATCAAAGAGTGACTCACTATGGTATGCCACTGTATGCCTGTGCTGAGAAAGAACTGCACCCACAACATAGTCATATGCATTAGTCTCAATCTTGAATGGTTGTTGCAGATCAAGCAAGGAGAGTATAGGAGCTGAGCACAAATGATGTTTCAAATCTTAGAATACTCGTTGTTGCTCCTTTCCCCACAAGAACTTGTCCCTACCACCACCCTTGGTCACCTAGCTGAGGGCCCATGCAATATGGGAGAATCCCAACACGAACCATCAGTAAACATTGGCTAGTCCCAAGAATCTCTGAAGCTCGATTAGTGTGGTTGGGCTGGCTAGTAACGGATGACTTGGATCTTATCTAGGTCAACATGTACCCCATGCTCATAAACAATGTAGCCCAGGTATTGGAACTTGTTCATGCCAAAAGAGCATTTTTCCAAGTTGGCATAAAACTTGTGCTGCTACAGAGTGCTCAAAACCTATTGAATATGTCGCATGTTCTCCTCCCATGTTTTGTTGAAGATGAGGATGTCATCCAAATATAATACCACAAAGGAGTTGGTGAAGGGTCTCAATACATCGTCCATCAACCTCATGAAAGTGGCTGGTGCATTTGTGAGGCCAAAGGGCATGAATAGCTAATTGTAGAGACCTTCTTTAGACTTGAAGGTTGTCTTCCAGACATCAGTTGGTTCGGTGGGAACCTAGTGGTAGCCAGACTTCAGGTCAATCTTGTTGAATAACTTTTCCCCCTTGAGTTGGTCAAGAAGGTCATCAATCCTGGGAATGGGGTAGTGGTTCTTGACTATAATTTTGTTTAAGGCTCTGTAATCAATGCAGAGTCGCCAAGTCCTATCCTTCTTCTGCACCAGTACAATAGGGCTTCCGCAAGGGGAGGAGTTGGGTCAGATGTGCCCCTTTTGAAGAAGCTCTTGGATCTGATGCATGACTTCATCATTCTCCATTAGTGATCACCAATATACTAGTCCATTAGGTAGAGATGCATCAAGGGTGAGTTCAATTGGATGATTAATTTGGCAGTGTGTCGGTACCCCTATAGGTGAGACGAAGATATCTCAGTATTCTTCCATGATCTATCCACTTGCTTTTGTTGCAAAGAGAGGTGTTGTGTAGAGGCCACAGATGTGGAGGCAACCTTCTTCTTACTATGAGAATTGATCACAAAGAAGATGAACTTCCCAGTCTGTGAAATGACCCTACTGCATTTCTTAGTAGAGATTAAAGAAATAGCAGTAGGCGGTGCCACCTCTGGGATCCTGTACAATTGTCTACCCAAAGTAATAATAACATTGTCGAGTCTAGACTGATACACAACATGATGCTCAAAAAATATGGTTTTCCTAAAAGAACATCACAAACTTCAAGGGGAGAAATATCAGACAGTACCTCATCTTTGAAAGGCTTGATGTCATAGGGAAGATGACATTGTTGGCTAACACAGAGATCTCTTCCTTGACGAAGCCGGTCGATGGTGTAGGGTTGCAGGTGCAGTGTCATTGGTAGGTTCAACCGCTTGACGAACATTACTGAAATCAGGTTCTTCTGACTACCATTGTCGATAATGAAATGAATCAGAGCCCCCTTGACCCACATCTGCAAGTGAAAGAGAGTTCCCCTTACTTTGGATCTTCTGGTTTGCTTGGTTGGAATTTGCTGGTAGCAACCATGGCACTAGGTTCAGCATCGATAATCTGCTTCCCTCCTTCAGGATTTGACTCAAAATCAGAATCGACCTCTGACTCGAAAGCCTTCAACTTGAACATAAGGGATTTCTTAGAGCAACATTCCTCGACGTTGTGCCAAGGAATTTTATGGTACTCACACCATTTTCTCATTTCCTTCTTCGTCTTCTTGTTTCCCTTATTGTATTACATCTTGGATGGATTGTCCTAAGGGCGACCATCTTGACTTGGTCCCTTGATCTGTGGGTTGGGGTTGCCTTTGCCCTGCTTCGGCTGTGATGGGTTGCAGATCCAAACTCTTGTTGTTTCTGCTTGAATTTATGCTTGATCTTGACAGCGTATCTATAATCTGTGCCCAATGAGGAGATGTCCATGAACTCCATTTCTATTTGAATGTATGTATGTAAACAACCACAGTATTTGAGCACCAGATGATGCTCATAATATTTGATACCCAATTTGGTGCGTGGGGTATGGAAAATATTGGTGAAATCTGGTATTGTCTGGTCCCTTTCTTGATGTAGGGTGGTCCATCTAGTGTATTGGTCCTCGTAGTTTCCAATAGGGTAGTATTGTTCTTTAGTGGCGTCCCAGAAGGAATCCCATGTAGGGACCACCACAAAAATTGTAGATTCATCCAAGACTCTTTGCTCAGAGTAAGTATCCCACTAGTCTTTAACATGGGGAACGACCTTGAGGAGTGAAAAAGTGATCTTTTCCCTATCGGAAAAATTGTGGAACGAAAAAATATATTTCGAGTAGATTCAACCATTTATCTACAACATCCGCATCTATTAGTCCTTCAAATAATGGAATATCAAAATTTACCTATACCTTGAAGGGGGTTGCATGGCCTCGTGATGAATATGCTTCTCTCATGGGAAACCGTAGAAGGATCTACGTGAAGTTGTCCATCATTCTGTTCCTTTTTCGTGCGAGGGCTTCCTCAAGCAACATTTTAATATGATCTTGTGCTCCATCATCTTTCTCTTCATCTCCCATGGGTTGTTGTTGGGCTCAATGTGACCGATCTGGTAATGGCTCGATTGGTTCAAGTCCCAACTTTTTGTACCCAGACCTTGTTGGGGACATGCACGAAGAAAAATAAATGAAGAGCAGACCGCTATGATACCACTAATTCAGATTTAGGAGAGGAACGAATAATTAATAGATTGAATACAATAAACATAGAGATAGGAAGAATAACACAAATATCCAGTGAACAATATCTTCTATTAAATAAAGAAATATGTTGAAATTGTAAAACTATAGAACTGAAACTTGCTCGAATGGTGGTAGCTATCTCTGAGAAGAGATGTGGCTGCTACGTGCATCCTTCTGAGAAGAATGGATTACAATGAGGCTTCAGATGCCCTTTTCATATTACTCATGAATGCCAAAACCCTAGAAGGTGAAACGCCAAAAGTCATGTGGGCCCTATGGGTAAGTTGGTGTAATTTGGTACCTCAACTTCCTAGGGTCATAACTTTTGCATACGACCTCTGTTTTAACTGCGTGATATCCCATTGGAAAGGTCTTTTAGAGAACTACACATTTTTTCATTAGAATCTAACTCTGTCTATAGTCTGACTGTGGCGAGTAAAAAAAACAATGTTTAGGGGCCCAAAACAACCCTGGAAGTATAGCAAGATGTGCTGACATGAAAACATACAAAATAAGCCAATTGGATTAGGCAAGAGGCCACCCATATCCACCTGGATAATGTGTGAGGCTTTAGACAGCCCCATAACTGTAGAACTCACAATTATAAAGCAGTACAGAAAGACGTGTTGAATAAAAAATGGACATGAGGAGCCAGTTGGAATAGGTGGGTGGCCACCAATATCCACATGTATCATCCGACTATACCCATCACTCGTTTGCGACAACATAGTGGACACTAAAAGCCACATAAAACACAAATGCACACTTCTAGTGCTCTTCATTACCATTGAAAATATAGACTAGTCACCACACAGATATAAATGTGGGATCTGGGAATGAAAGCAAATTAGCTACTGAAAAGTGGGAGGGGTAGGGCTCGTTTAAGGATTGAAGTTGCTCGTGCAATGCAATGGAGTAATTCCCATACAACTCTCTCTATATACAGAATGAATCACAACACTAATCCTTAGTATCCTTGTAAATTATTGGAAAAAAAAAAATTGTAGGAGAGTAGGGTATGAGTAATTTTTGCAAAGGTAAAGGCATAGTTAATTATAGGTAATCATGGGTAATTATTATCAATCATGGTCAATATGGTCATTATTGTAAAAAGTTGTCAACCATTGTCAATCATAGTTAACTATATCTTTTCATGGGAAACCATGGGCTACCACATAGTCTATATGGTCAAACATTGTCAAATGTAGTCAAACATGATCAACCATAGTCAAATATGGTCAACCATATTCAACCATGATCAAATATGGTCAACCATATTCAACCATAGTCAAATATGGTCAACCATATTGAACCGTGATCAACCAAATTTAATCATGGTCAACTATAGACAACCATGCTCACCCATTTTCAATATGGTCAACATGGTCGACCATAGTAAACATGGTAAAAAATGGTCAACCATATTGACCCATAGTCATCCATATGTCAACCATAATAAACTCCATTTAACCATAAGTTCACCATATTCAACTATATTCAACCATAGACAACCATGTTCACCCATCCTCATCATGGTCAACATAATCAACTATAGTCTTTCATAGTCAGCCATACTCAATCATGGTCAACTAAAGTCAACATGGTGAACCATAGTCTATCATAATCAACTATAGTTACATATGGACAACCATGGTTAACCATGTTCAACCATGGTCACCTATAATCAACCTTAATAAACTCTAGTCAATTGTAACTTGACCATAATCAGCCATAGTCAACCATAGTCTATTAATCCTCCCCACTCATATTTACAGTAAACTATCACAACCACATTATTAAAAATAATTAATATTAACAATTGGTGTTTTTTAACCACTTTTAATAATGTTAATTGTGCTAGTTTAGTTAAATTAGATATTAAAATATTTTTTTTGTGATTAATATTTTTTTATTATTATTAATACTTTTATTGAATGTAAGATGTAGGCTACACATCTCCTACGTTTAAGTAGAAAGTGTGCAATGAATTTCCAATGTTTGAAAAATCACTATAAGTTTAACTTCGATGAAGGTTGTAGTAGCATCATTGTAGAAAGCGTGCAATGAATTTCCATTATTTCAAGCATCACTCAACTTCAGCTTTAATGAAGGTTGCAATAGCATCAGTGACAGTATTAATGTTTTGCGTTGTTTCTATAGCAATACCCATTGTCTCAATGTTGAAGGCGAAAAAATTCTGTCCCAATTTTGAAAATTTAAGTTGGTATTATCGTGTTTACTTTTGCAATAATTCCATTGCTGCTGTTTTTTTCTCTTAAGATTTATAGGTAGTTTATTTATTTGGTTGGCAGTTTTGAATCTTAGATGCAATGATGTT
>ML810783.1:154573-177140 GCA_009831015.1 Picea engelmannii | reverse complement strand
CCCAATTTTGAAAATTTAAGTTGGTATTATCGTGTTTACTTTTGCAATAATTCCATTGCTGCTGTTTTTTTCTCTTAAGATTTATAGGTAGTTTATTTATTTGGTTGGCAGTTTTGAATCTTAGATGCAATGATGTTCAAATCGTATATTCATGATTATTCATATATTTATTTCGTTGTCAGTTTTGATTTCAGGCTTTATTTTTTTTTTCCCTTGAATCATAAATATTGGGATTCCGATTTTCTCCTCATTAATTCATGTTTCTGTTACTAGATTGCTTGCTTGTCAGATTCACATTATTTTCACTGGTTGTCTATTTGGCTTTCTTTTCAGAGGAGATCACGCTTAACCTTTTTGGCTTTCTTTTCAAATTTCCCTGAAAGTATAATGCATCCCATTTTTGCATTATAATAGCAAAAGAGAACCACAGTCTGAGCGCAATGTGTTGTTAACAATGTACATAGTGTTCTTATTGGGGATCAGGTTCAAAGAATTTGGGCAAATCGTACTTGAGAGGAGAGCACACTAAACCTTTCCAGCCTGGGGTTCTCCTTGAACGTTGCATTGCATAATACAATGGATAAGTTAATTAAAAAAAAAAATTGAAGTACCCTAAATTAAAAAATAATGATAAAAATAAAGTGGTTTCAATTAAAAAAATAATTACATTACTTTGTAAAACTTGACATGGAATGAAATAATAATAAAAAAATTTACACCTTAAGAAATTGAAATTGAATCTCTTGTGGTGCTTGATAAATCCAGATTTAAAATAAATCTAAACTAGTTGATATAATAACCAATGAAATATTATTTAAATAATAAGAAAATAAATAATAATATTTGAATGATAAAAAAATAAATAATAACGACTAATATAAATTAGTAAAACAATATTGATCAAGCATTAATGATATAAATAAAATTTTTATTTGATACAATAATGGAGCTTAATGAAACATAGATATAACCTTTAGACCCTTGTATGTTGAGCTAGATACAACTTCCTTCATATGTTTCATACCCTTATATGTTGAGAGTATTGAAGACATAGATAAAACCTCATCTATTTTACACCTGTTTCCTGAGCGTATTGAAGACATAGATATAATCTCATCTATTTTACAACCTTATATGTTTCAAGTTGGATGGACATGATCACCTAGAGTCACGTGGCAGTACAGAGGCATTTGGCCAATAAAGGCTCAGAAACTTTAACCGGCCATAACGTTTCTTCCATAACTCTGTTTGGAGAAAACTTATAGTCGTTGGAAATCTCTTGGCGAGCAGAAGACGATGGTATTATTTTTAAATGGATTTGAAGAGGTTCAAGAAAATAAAAATAAAAATGTATCGAAGCCACAGATTGGAGAAGGGTTTCTGGTAACCCTAATTGAGAAGACCCTCGTGGGTCAGGTATAGGGTGTCCCGCGAGGCCCCCACAAGTTGCATAGGACTCATCACGTGAGGCCTTACGAGTTGCATAGTTTTTTTCCAGTGAGACTAAAGGAAAGGTTCAAGAAGGAGCTATATTCTTTATGATGAAGTTGAGGAAGGTCTGTTGGTTTGTGATCTCATACACCAGGCTATTACACGATTAAAGGTATGTCTTAATGTATGTTTTGATGGTCTTATCTTGGAGAGTCTTGGTATACACTTTGAAACATATCTTCAAGGTCTTTGACACATGGCTAGAGGCATGTCTTGGTGATTTTGGACATATGATTTGAGAGACATGGCACATGGTTTGTTGTACATTTTGGAGATCATGGCTTATGCTTTGTTATGCATCTTAGAGATTTTGGTACATGCTTGACACATATTTTTGCACATGCTTGACACATGTTTGATGCATACTTTGGCACATGCTTGAGGCATGTCTTGAATGTTCTTGGCACATGGTTATGTTACAGGTATGAAGGATATGATGGATGTTTTTGGCACATGATTAAGGTATGTTTGGGCACATATTTGAAGCTTGTTTCTTGGATATTTTGGCACATATTTGAGGCATGTCTTGGAGGTTGCTTTGGCATATGAGGGATATTTTGGAGGTCTTGGAACATGCTTGATGCATATCTTGGCACATGGTTTGATTCATATCATGGTGATATTGAGCATATGATTTGAGGGAAGTTATTGGTGATCTTGGTATAAGTTTTATATGGTTGAATCATTTTTCATGATGATGATGTATTAGTATTAGGGGTAGTATTAGTGATAGTAATAGTGATAGGTTGATGATGATGTATCGGTATCAGTGACATTTACAGTGCCAGGTTGATTTTTATTTTGATGATGATGATGTATTAGTGACAACAACAGTGACGGGTTGAGTATCACACTTATATTCCAGGGAGGAAGGAAGGGGAAAGGAAAGGGGGTTGAAGCCTCCTTTTAGTTGGAGCCGGAAAATATAGGAATTTGTAGCTCCCTTCAGGTTGGAGAGTGTAAATCAGGGGGTTGGAGCCTCCTTCTAATTGGAGCTGGAGAATTTAGGGAATTGTATCTTCCTTCAGGTTGGAGCTTGTAAATCAGAGGGTTGGAGTATCCTTCTAGTTGGTGTTGGAGAATCTAGGGAGTTGGATCTTCCTTTAGGTTGGAGTCTGTAAATAGGGGGTTGGTGTCTCCTTCCAGTTGGTGCTGGAGAATATTGGAAGTTGGTGCTTCTTGTGGATGTAATATGCAAGATACATATTAAAAGTGTTATGTGGTTTTCTCCCATTTGGGTTTCCATGTAAAATTGTTGTGTACTGTGTATTTGTGGTTATATGTTGATGATATGAATTCAATCATATGTGATAAATTGTTGATAATTTAATGTTTACATGTTATGGTTAAAAATGGTAAAAAGTGCTCAATATTGATTCACCCTCCCCTCTCAGTATTGGTGAATATTCCAACATATTCATTTGGGTTGACAAAGCCTCATGCAGTAAGATGGTTGTTTATATAAGGGATAAGACCCTTATGACTAATCCCCTTGTGGTTAACATAATTTGGTATGGAATGAGTACTAAACTATGCATGAAAATGGAAGATGAGGACATGCTCCAATGCATATGATAATGAGTAAGCATGCATGTGACATGAAATATACATGTTATAACCTATGGTGGGTTATAAGGTATGGTCTACTGATGGAACTTTTAGATGAGGATGACCTGATGACATCAAGGAGATTAACAACATGAAAAAAATGTTGATAATGCTCCTCTTATTGCCTTATGAAGATAACGTTGTAATGATTTATGGAGGGTTGATGTAAAGAATAACAAAGGTAGTGTTGGAGCATTACTAGATGAGCAATGGGTTAGATTGACATCCAGAGGTGGATGAAAACCATACATGAATGGTTGGCTATGCTCATATAGTTGTGAAAGGGAATCCGAGAAAGGGTTTCCTTGATAAAGGTCTATTGACCAAGAATGGTTTGAAGCATGAAGAGAAGTTGGATTTGAGCATTTTACTGCCTTGGGTAACATTGTAAATTACTTGGTTGTATTTTTGAATTTTAAATACTTTTAGAGAAGTTGGGAAAGAGTAAATTCTTGTTGGTTGTTTCCATGAGAAAGGACAACATAAGAATGATTAAGTTTGTGAGACTGGTTATGTGGATGACTATAAATCCTCATCAGAAAAGACTGATAAGAGCTAATATTTAATGAATGTATTTGAATATTATGGAAATGTGCAAGTGGTGCACATGTACAATATATTTGTATTTATGTATGCTAAAGGCATGGTATGACTACCTGATCAAGTACATTGTGAGGCAAGACATGTACTTTCCAAACCTAAGTAAGACCATTGATGCATGGTTGACCCGATGTAGAAGGGTTTAAATTGTTTTGTTTTGAATAATAGCTTGGGGAGGATGTGTTCCATTTCCTCATGAAAAGCTAGTATAAAATGGTGAAAGAGTAAAGGAGCAGGGATGCTTTGTTTTCATGATAAAAGAAAACATGGTAATTCCTTTGAGAGTTGCATGAGAATGACTGTAAATAATCATGAGTTAAAGCAATTTGAAAGAAAGACACATGAGAACTGTAAAGTATGCCTATGGTAGACACACATAAACTCATGTTGATGCATGTGGTTAAGTGCATGAAAGAACAATTTGAATATAAATTGATAATAAAAATGTGCATATGTGAATGCAATTTGATGGAATAGATGTACATGTTTGAATGTAAATATGAATGTATAATAGAGATGCATGCTAATAATTCCTTATGGAATATTAGGTAAAAATCTGAAATGATAAAGTTGAGGCTTACTCGAGGTTGAGGTCATTTCAGGTGGTATTAGATATGAAACAAGAGATTTGCATGTGGAGAAATCTCTTTGTGGAGGAGTTGTATAAACACTCTATTTGAAGAACATAGTTATAATTTTAATGACTGCTGAGAATTAAACAGTGGGATGAAAATCTTATTTATATAAAAATCCTAGATTACATTTTAAAATATCATGCATGAGTAAAAATACGTGCAAATGAATGAGGGACAAATTCATTTTTGGTTGGGAAATGTGCAGAATGCATAAGTTAACAATTCATTATGAACAATAAGCTTGTGAGGTAGCATGTAGAATTATCCAAGAAGGTCAAGGTAAACATGACCAAGAATGCTCAAGTAAAAGAGCAGGGAGGTCTCAAGAAGGGATAAATTGTAGAAGCTAAGAAGGAGAAAATGATTAATAGTTTTCTCACTATAGAAATCCTAATGAAGAGACATAGTTGTATATTTTAAAAGAACAATTGTGTAAATAAATACAATTGGTAAATGACAGACACATTAATAATTATGTTAAATAATGAGCTTGGTTAAGCCACACTGTGTGAAGGCAATGAGGCCTTGGAAAATGATTCAGTTGGACTGAAAGTCTCGGGCTGTGTAGAAGGAGCTAGACAGAGGGAATAATCCCTTAACTCCTTTCTTGTTGTCTATTGTGTTTTCTATGGGATGAGAAATTGATATATTGATGCACATAAATGTTTTGGCATGAGGATGTTGATAGTTGTATGATTGTAGAAACAATTGAAAATTGATTTTGTTTCACTCATGGAAATATTAAGGATAATGTGATGAAGTTCATAAATATATGTTAGGATATATCTGAAAAATGTTTTTATTGAAATTACATGCTATGATACATGCATTTTTATGTAACATGATAGCTAATATAATTGTAACTATGATGATGCATGTATGTGTATAAATGATTGGAGTTGTCGGGAAAGGACAACTACTAATGGTGGACAACCTCAAGTAGAGAAAAACTACAATGATGTTGTTGTTAAAAGGACTGAAGAAGGGACTTTGGAAATCCCCATAAAGCATCACTGATGAGGTAAAGTCAAAAAGGGGTGCTAACAACCTCGACAAGTACAAATAATTCATGCCTATGTAGCATGAGGTTTAAAAGGGATTGGGTAAGAATCCCTTCTGAAATATTTTATTTCTTTATGATATGCATGCGACTTTGATGGATTGTTGTGTTCCATTAATACCCAAGTAGGGTAAGATTCAGGAAAGAAGACCTTGAAGGATCAAGGGAGGAACCTATAGAAATCAAGGATAAATAAAATCCTTGCATGAAATTCATGCACAAGATGTGTCATGGATGTATTAATAAATCATGAACGGTTATGAGAAAAAGTTCTCATAAGTAACACATTAATTTAATGCATTGAGGAAATGCATGTTTGCATAAGTGGGAAGGCATAGGACCGCCCATTATGGAAGAAGGGTCTTCCAATATTATACCAGAGTTAAAGAATGGTAAAGAGAGAAATTGGGTGGCCATGAATATTGGCACCCTGGTTACCAGATGAGAAAAAAAATGTTGGAATGCATTCATATGAAATTATAATTTCATAAAATGTATGTTGATTTGAGGCCATGACCAACTTAAAGAAAAAATATATATATATTTATGTTGTAATGATAAATGTTTATAAAGGAACCATGTGGTAAGAGTTTGGATGAGTTCCAACACACCAGGAAATATCTCCTAATATGAAAAATAATAATCAGAGAACAATGCCAGGGGGCATTATGTGTGGATGTGACCATGGACATTGGCATATTGATTAAATTTCATTTAATGTTTGATTTCATTGAAAAAGTTGGCATGTTGAGATGATGCCTGCATAAGGAATGGTGTTTCCTTTTTCTCTATATCATTGAATAATATGAAAGTGATTTAATTGTTAGTATGCACAATTTTGAAATTAAATGAAGCATGCAAGGAAAATATAATGTGCATGAGAAATAACAATTTGTTTGGTTGTGCAAAGACAAAATTGCAGGAAGAAGGGTCTTGGCTATGGCAGCAAAATAAGTCCATAAGGGGGACCAATTCCTGCTAGTTATGAAAGATCCAAAGTGTTATGAGAAGGAAATCTCATACTTGTGAATGTGGTTCCTATGTGGAATAGATCTAAAAATGAAAATGTGAAATTTGAAATATGTGGGTGACAGATTTGAAATAAATTTGATTAGAATTGATGATAACATATCACGAATTTATGTATGAATGTTATATAGGTGAGATGAAATATCTGTCTAGGGAGTACAGATGATGGTTGTCAAGCTGGAAAGCATGGAAAAAGGTTATTGTTGTGACATGAGAACCCAATGATAAGTCATGATCACCATATAATATCTTGTGTTGTGGTAACACAGGTTGGAGGGACACCTCGGCAGTGCAAGTAAGAGGGAATCCTGGGATGTAAGACTCGATGACGCCTTTGAAACTCTTCTTGTGCGAGAAATCATTAGAAAGGCAATATGGATCACCCGAGGGAATGTATAGCAGAGAAAGGGATGCTTGATCTTGTACCTGGAGGGTGAGTGAGCACAAGGAAGAGGAGACTTAGATGACTCTTGTAGAGTGTTGATTTGGATCATGCACACAATGGGTATGTCAAGGAAAACAGTGAGCCAAGTTAGTAAGATATCCAGTTGGATGTGGATCCATGAAATTGCAAAAATAAGTATTATGTTGATATGAATATTTCCTCTTGAGTTTTGAACAACAATAAAATGTTTTTCCATGAAATTGTGATTAATATGCTTATTGTTTGAAATTATTGTAGGCATGTGACAAAGGCGAAGAGTCTGGGAAAGGACCAGACCAAGAAGAGGAAGATAATGTTGAATTAGTTGAAGGAAAAGGCACGACAACTGTACTGAGGAAGAACACCGAGGATGATCTTCCTTTGAAGGGGGAGGGGATTGTATCACCCCCATTTCTAAACCTATGATATTGTGTAATTAATCATGTTTTATGGTTGCCATGCAGTGGCATGAAAATAATGTAAATGTATTATTGTAAATTCCAATAACTGATTGTGGGGGTGAAGCCTTAACATACTGGCCATGATACCACTAGTGGAAAGAGTGAAGAAAACATAGAGAGGGGTTTCTCATGCTAAAGAGGACCCAAGACTCCTTACTGATAATATTTTATTTTGGTAATATTCATATATTTTGTTTATCTCAGATTTCGAGGAAAACCATTTAATGATGAAGGGCTGGTGGTTGGGAAACCAACCACCCTCAATGAATATGGGTATGGAATATCTATCCAGGACAACTAAAATTTTCATCCCTAGGTACGGTAGGGTGCCATTTTCCACAACCCTAGATTGATCCGATGAGTTCCTTCTGACAGAAGGAAGGAGACAGGTCAAGAACCTTCTCAAGAGGTTATGTGAAGGGGACGCACGAATGGGAAGAACATGGGATTAGAGATATGCACTCATGAGGAGAAACACATGAGGGGAAAAGAAAAGAGAGCTCTGAGTTTTGGGGGTAGAGAGAGGTGCAAGAGAAAATGCGCGAGTGAGTGCAAAAATCCTTGGTGGTATCATGGCCAAGCATGTGGTGGCTTGATGCCAAAGTAACTGGTCTAGAAGAGCCTATGGTTAGGTGGAAAGGATAACACCCATCGTCAATTGGATGGAAGTAACCTTGTAAATAGATAAGTATCTCTTATGCTCTATGTAGTTGAAATGAAAATCATGGTTGGATACTTGTAACTGTTCTATAAATGTATATGTGCAATCTATAGTATTGATGCATGTTTAATTGGAAAACATTTTCATTTTGATAACTGTATGAATGGTTATTTCCTGTGAATTCCTTCATGGAATAGAAATTTCTTGTATATTTGGAATAAATCCTTGTATTATATGAAAGGTAACTCATGGTACAATGTGTATTTTGGCATAATCGTGTAACCCAACAGAAGGATGCAACATGAGGTTGTCAGACTGCTAAGTCCAAAAGTTTAAGTTACAGTTCAATTAATATTGAATGGAACCGATGAGACTCAACACTCGTCAATCTAGGTAAAAGTGTCGATATGGACCGTTTAGGAGATGGACTAGTCCAGTCGGTGAAAGTCCTTGCATAAATGACAATTGATCGAGAGCCATCAGATCAATAGGCCGAGAGATCTCAACCATCGAATTTGTAACCAATATTAGGGGGGGGGGGTCATGCCATTGTATCGACATATCGAATCTCAGGATATCAGAATATTATGAGTGAAAGACCTCCTCTAAACACCCATTGCCTGGTACCTGGTGGGAAGGGTTCCCAAGAGGGGTTCTAAACCATTTATTATATATATATGCGTAAGACTAAGGGAGAGGGAGAGACATCAAGTATGACATGTTATCCCTAAATGGCAACTAGGGTGTCATTGGGGTGACACTTTTCATCTCCCGATTCACGAATGATTTGAGTGTGGGCATTGTCGTGTCTAAACCTTTGTATCATCACCTAGGTTTGTCAACCGTTGGATCTACCTACCAAGTGATCTCATCCATAGATCTTCCTAAACACTTAGGAGGGAATCCAACGTGCCAGGGCACTAGAGTATCATATCTCGGGGAAATTCTAAGTCCAAACCCCTTTGGAAGTCCCAATACCTGATATCTGGGACCAGGGTGTTAAAATATTTGATGTTCTTGTTTAACCATAGAAAATATCACAATATTGTCACCTAACCATAGGAACAAATGCACCCCCAAGCATCGTAACCTTTGATAGATAGAATAATTCTGGAAGCAATACTAGACCCAATAGATAACCAAGAGCTCACCTTTCTCCAAAGATAGTGCACCAAGCATAAATTCCCAAACCACATACCAAGACCAATACCCAACTATAGTCATTGCAGTTGCACTCCTCCTCTATACTTGCACACTACTTATCTCGAGTGTGAGAGTGTGTGTATAAATGAACTCAAGCGCCCTCTATTTATAGTTCTCTTTGTCACCTGTCTAGCCCAACTTCTCTTTCTGGAGGGTAATACTTTAATATTATTTATTTTATTGAAACAAATTGTATTCTAGGGTTCTCACACATTTGTTTAGGTTCTCTCTAACTTCCATAATATTATATTCTATCAAGAGGTTACACATGGATGATAATACCTCTCGCAACTACCATAATATCAACACTCCTAGCCAGGGAGGTATTCATTGTAATGGTATCAAACACATCCATCCTTTTCACATGGTATGGACAAGGCTCATATAGTCTTCCAGACCATTCTATAGGTAGCATCATCATAGCCACACAAGTTATCTCATGATCACACAGATCAAGTTACGAGCATCATCATCACTATCAATATCATCTAATAGCATACTGGAATCAAAATATATCATTGTATGCATCAACTCTCGAGGCCATACTCCACCTGAGTAATCGGGCATGATGTTGAATAAGTCATGTGCTGGAATCAATGCACTCAACATAGTGTCTCGCATAATTCACTCACTCAATAGAGTGATATAGGGACCATTATTCTAATCTTGACATACGTCCTAGAATAATGACTATCCCAAGAGATGTTGAAAGCCCCACAATGGGCTACAAGAACCATTCTTCTAATCTAGGCATACATTCTAGAACAATGATTGTCTTCTCAGATGTTGAAAGCCACACAATGGGATACAAGGCCATTCTTCTAATCCATACATACGTCCTAGAAGAATGAATGTCCTCCCATATGTTGAAAGCCACGCCATGGGATATAGGGACCATTCTTCTAATCCTGACATACATCCTAGAAGAATGAATGTCCTAGACCATTTCCCCCCCTCTGGAAACTACTATGAACTCAGGGAAAATGTTTGTCCTGTACCAATATCCCCTCTTTGGTCACTAGTGCGAACTTAGGGAGACATACCATTCTTCTAATCCGGACATACGTCCTAGAAGAACAATTTTCCTGGACCATTCTTTGTGTCCGGGCAATGCCCCAGGAGAATAGTTGTCCATGGTACATCAACAATATGTCAACCTTGACCATTCTCCACATGGAGAATGTCTATCCACCAACAATCTTTCAACCTGGACCATCCTCCACAAGGAGAATGTCTGTCCCCCGACAATCTTTTCTTCCTGGACCATTCTCCACCTGGAGAATGTCTATCCACCATCACACCGACTATCCATGATGCCATATATCAACACTCCCTCCCAACTGAGGAAGTCATCTCCTGCATTTCAACCAAGGGAGTAATCTCCATGAGTCCCAACTTGTCCCTCAAGTATGCAAAGTTTATCTTGGACAGAGGCTTTGTCAAAATATCAGTTGTCTGTTAATTAGTGGAGATGTACTAGAGAACCACTTCTCCCTTTTGGACTTTACCACGGATAAAATAGTACTTTATATCAATGTGCTTCGACCTGTCATGGAACATGGGGTTCTATGAAAGCTTCACACAACTTTGATTATCACAATATATCATAGTCAAATCCAACACCTGATCAAATAGTCGAAAAACCATCTTACAGAGCCATATTGCTTTCATACAAGCATCACAAGCTACAATATACTATGCTTGTACAATGTTGAGTGCAACATACTTTTGTTTCCTTCTAGCGCATTATATCATAAAAGATCCCAAACTGAAACATATACCAAAAGTAATTTTTTTGGCATCTGCACTCCTTGCCCAATTTGAATCAGTAAACCCATGCCAGCGTATGTCACTCTTTGAGACATATCTCAAACCATAATTTAGCGACCCATGAAGATATATCAAAATGTGCTTTGTAGCTATCCAATGCTTATGTCTAGGTTCCACTTGGAACTGGCTCAATGTGTTCATAGAAAAGAAAATGGTCGATTGGGTATTAACCAAGTACATCAATGAGCCAATCAATTTCTAGTACAGGGACAAGTATAATGGATCAGAATTAGAGTCTCTCAACTTCCTCAGATCTATCACTATGGGAGTTGTCATGGATTTTCAATCCATCATCCCAAACTTCTGAAGGATCCTTACAACATACTTCCCTTGCCCTAGGAATATTTCACCATCTTCTGCCATATTTCTAGTCCCAAATAATAATGCATGAGACCAATATACTTCATATCGAATTCATAAGCTAGCTCCCTCTTACATTAAATAATGAGAGCCTTTGCACTTGTCAGTAACAAATCATCAACATATAGTAGTAGGATCATAGGTGCATCATTCACAATCTTGTAATAAAGGTTTGGATCAACATAGGTCTTGGAAAATCCAAGTCTCGTCAATTAATTGTCAATTCGTGCATACCAAGATCTTGGATCTTACTTGAGTCCATACAAGGCCTTTTCTAATATGCATACATGGTTTTCTCTCAGGTGTACCTCAAAACCTTGAGGTTTCTCTATGTATACTTCTTCCTCAATTACTCCATTGAGAAAAGTGGTCTTTACATCCATCTAATGTAAACTCCAACCCATGGATGTTGTAAGAGATATGATGGCTCTAATAGAGGTATATCTGGAAACTGGAAAAAATGTATCATCATAGTCTTCTCCCTCCTGTTGGGAGAACCCTCTAGCCACGAATATTAGCTTGTATTTATATATACTCCCATCTATTGCATGCTTTATCTTGTAAGCCCATTTTGAAGTGACTACAAAAGTTTCTTCAGATCTAGGCACAATTTCCCATACATCATTTTTCATGATGGATTGATATTCTTCCATCATAGCTTCCTTCCATTCTTTCTTGACTGCTTCTTCAAAGGTGGAAGGTTCTGCATTGAGATGTTATGGAGAACATGTAGTTTTTTCCTTGGAACCTTCATGTTCTTCTACGTCGTTGGGATCAATGGAATCTTCTATATATTTCCTGAAGTCAATATTTTCATCAAAAGTCACATCTCTATTGATTTCAACCTTCTGTTGACTTGGGACATATATTTTGTAAGCTTTTGATGACTCACTATATCCAACGAATATTCCCTTCTTTCCTAAAGTTTCCAACTTCTTCCTTTTTTCCTTGGGAACATGGATATATACAAGAAAACCAAAGATCCTTAAGTGTTCCACACTTGGATTCTTTCCAGAGAAAGATTCTTATGGAATCATGTTCTTCAATATACAATGATGAATAATATTATGAACATATACGATTATCGTAGCTTCATCTCCCCATAGAAACATGGATAAATTCTAGTCATTCATCATTTCCTTAACAAATTCTTCAATGGAATGGTTCTTTCTTTCTGATACACCAGTCTGTTGAGGATTATGTGGGACAATTAGCTCCCTCCTAATCCAAACTATTTTACAAAAGGAAACGATCTCCTTGGAGGTGTATTCTCCTCCATTATCAAATCTTGATTTTCTTGTATCTTAACAATGTCCAAAAAACGCTTTTGCTTTCCACACTTCCTTCAGAATTGGTACTTGGTGAGATCACCTACCTCACCACTTGATGAAGTCATTTGATCCATGTTTGCAACTATCACTGTAGCTCCTTCTCAGAGTTATCGCCTGTGACCTGCCCGAAAAAAGAACAACAAGAGAAAAAGTATTTCCAATATCATTTTCATAAGAACATATATATGGTAACAAGGATGGTAGTCATCATAGAATTACCAAGGTAACTTGGCCAGGAGAAAAACAAGAAATATCTCCTAGAGGAGATGTTAGTTCATTTTGCAAACAAGTGCAATAAGCATTGATATCAATAGTACTTACATGCAACCAAGTATACCTAGCAGTGATAGAACCTTTCAAATATTTTTGTCACAACTATAGTGTTTACTTGTACTATAGAAACTATCAAACTTGATATGTGCAAATTGAAACTTAATAATTTGATCAATCAAAATTGGAACCTGGAGCCTCAACTACTAAGGAGGGTGCACTTGTTCCTTTGAATGTACTACATCCAAGATCATTGCTTGGACAAGGTCTCTTGTACATCTCCTGCAAACACACTCATACTTTGTTGGATTATATAACTTGAAAAGCATATACAAGTGCATACCTTTGAAATTTGTAGCATTGTTAAGATTGTCTTCTAATCCGAAACTAGACACCATCTTGGCAAGAAGAGGTTAGAAAATGAATAAAAAAGGTTCAATGATTAGAACATGCTAGAAACCCTGAAATTTCAATTTTGACCACAAAATCAAATTTGACCAAAAGTCAACCTTTGACATTGACTTTGACCAGTCAACCTTTGACTTTGACCAAGAACTCAAACTTGACGTTTTTGTAGGATGAGGACACTAGAGAGTGCGATAGGATAGGGCACATTAGAATATCCAAAAATTAGGTTCAACACTTCACTTAAGGTGCCCAAATAATTAGATTAGGGTTTGTTGCAACTACAAAATAAAAAACCCTAGTTGCAGCTGCAACTGGTGCTACAACGAGCTTGACAAAGAAATCCCACTCTACTTTCTAGCGGTTAGACTGTTCTGAAGGTAGTGTGGGTCCATAACCTATTAAAATATTCGATGTGCTCATTTAACCATAGAGAATATCACAATATTGTCACCAAACCATAGGCACACAACCACCCTCGAGCACCGTAACCTTTGATAGATAGAATGATTCTGTAAGAAGCACTAGACCCAATAGATAACCAAGAGAACACCTTTCTCCAAAGATAGTGAACCGAAAAGAAAGTCCCAAACCATAGACTAAGACCAATACCCAACTGCAGTTGTTGCAAATGCACTCCTCCTCTAGACTTGCGCACTACTTATCTTGAGTGTGAGTGTGTGTATAAATGAATTCAAGCACCCTCTATTTATAGCTCTCTTTGTCACTTGTCTAGGCTGACTTCTGTTTCTGGAGGGTAATACTTAAGATTATTTATTTTATTGAGTCGACTTGTTTTCTAGAGTTCTCACACATCTGTTTAGGGTTTCTCTAGCTTCAAAAATAATTTATTATATCAGGAGGTTACACATGGAGGTTGATACCTCTCGCAGCTACCATAATATCAACATAGGGTTCTATCCCCTGGTTCCATGATGTGTGGCATAAGCCCGAAGGAGAGAGAGAGTGACATCATAGTGACATAGTGTGTCAATTTGGCTGCCATAGTGTTATGGAAGGGGCACCTGCTAACCTCTGGTTGTGGGAAAGTGGGGTATGGAACCCGATCACCAAGACCACGCTCTATGGTAAGCATAGTAGATTGGAACCATTGTATCTAGGATTGGATTAATATCCATCGTAGATCTCGGTGGATAAATGTCAAGAAGATCCCAAACCGTGGGGACTTTTAGTGTACAGGAGATCAAAGAGAGTTGAGGTCCAAGACCCGCTTTGATGAGAACCACTGATCTGTTGAATGCCACTCTAAATCTCCATCATTTGATCCTTAGCACTGCTTCCACACCAGAGTTGTTGAAGGAACTATAACAACTATCTGATCGAAGCGTGAGTGATCTCAGCCATAGATCTCATAGAATGGTAACCCAAGAATCATCTCAATTCACTGTCCCTTAATCACGGTAATACTTTAATTAATTATGGGATTAACTTGATCAAGTATCTCGTAATCCCCAGACAATGGACCACCAGAAGTTTTAGTGTATAGGAAGTCAGTAAGGGGCCATGGTCTCGATGTCCGCGATTACCTAGTGGTGGCATGTGCCATTACGTAGGAGGGCCATGTGTCACCCATTGGTGGTTCCATGTGTCACCCTAATTTGGTATAATTGGATGTAGATCCAAGTGGAAAAAGGGTGCCACGTGTTGAGTGGTATGGGTACCACATGTCATGCGAGATTACATGACTAGATAGGGCCACATGACCCAGGATGCTAGTTGTACTTTGGATCTCAGACCCCCGAGAAGTTTTGAGAAATAGGCCTTACAAAGAGGGCGATGACCGATGTCTGATGGATCTGAGATCACGTCATATGACATCTTTCGATGAATAGGAGGTGGAAAAGTGTCAATGATTTATTGGACAAACCTTGGCTACTACGATGACATGTACATCCATTCCAATCAACGTGCATGGTCCATGTGTCATGATGTGAGTGGTGTCATGTGGCATGCATATTTGACATAATTGGATAGGGGTTCGTGGAGGAAATGAGTGCCACATTTCAAAGTGGTACAAGTTCCAGGTGTCACCCCATGTGGCAGACTATGGTGGGACCACGTGTCATAATAAGTGACCCGTTGTGAATAGGGTCGTGTGTCCTAGGCGCCAGCTCATCTTGGATTATGCCTTTTGGGCTATACGAGTTGGTAAAAGCGTCGAGGTCCTGAGATTCTAAGGTCCGGGGTCCTGAGGTCCTATGGTCTCGATGACGTGGGGACAAGTGTCATTGTTTGGTGAAAGTGAGTCTCGGGAGAATTGTGAAGCATAGTGTTGTGCACAAGGAAGGTCGGGGACCGAATTGCCGAAGGTCCGGTGGCCAGGTGGCAGGTACCATGCCAAGACCACATCGATGCATAGTCAACAATGACGCCTTGCGGGCATGACACATCCATGCCATGTCGGATGGACATGATGACATGGATGCCACATGGCAGTATAGAGGCATTTGGCCAATAAAGGCCCATAAACTTTAACGGGCGATAAATTTTGATCCAAAACTTTGTTTGGAGAAAAATTACAGTGGTTGGAAAGATCCTGCTGATACAAAGACGATGGTATCCTTTTTAAATGGATTTGAAGAGGTTCAAGAAAAATGAAAATTTAATACCCCATACCCTAAAGGGGTACTTAGGGGGTTGGGTGTCTTACATTCACAAATTCTATAAATAAAAATTGTATATTTGGAAATCTCATTCAATTTCCTATCTTTGAAATTTTTACACCATATTCAAATTCATTGTAAAAGTACCTTGAATGATCCCTCCAAGTTAACATATTGTTATTTTTTCATGTTTGCATTTTCACTAAGTCATTGTAAGAGACCATCATTAGCATGAACCCACCCTTATTATGTAGTAAATTTAAGCCTCTTATATTTAGATGTTTGTACCTCATGTGTCATAGCCAAGAATCATCATCATAGCCAACTTTTAATGCTTTATTTGCTTCACAAGAAAAATTGAAAGAAAATATTCTATTTTTGCAGCATATTAATTTTGGTTATAAAATGATTATGAATTTATTTATCATATATGATGCATTCATTATTCTTCAAATCAACAAAATATCCCTTTTCAATAAGTTTCCCCACACTCAACAAATTGTGTGTTAAACATGGAACACATCAGACATCATTAATAATTTTTACTTTTTCATTCTTTGTTTTTACTATGATCATTCCTTTACCTTCAACTTACAATAGCTTGACATCTCCTAAGAGTACTTTATATTTTATAGATTCATCTATCTTCACAAATTTATCCCTATTCCAATCATGCGGTTGTTGCATCCACTATACAAAATTCATACCTCCTTGGAAACCTTGTTAGCTAAATCACAAGCCAAAAACAAAGTTCCCACAATTCCCTTTTCCACATAAAAATTGACTTTTTGCTTTTGTTTTTCCAACAATTACGTTTATCGTGGCCAAACCTTTTACAATAAAAACAATGAACTTGAGATTTTCCATATTTTTACCTCTATCATTACTATCATTATCTCTTCCTCGACCTTTGTCTTCTCTATTTTCTTGTCCTCTTCCTTGTCCATGGAGAAATTCTCAACTTCATGACTTATATTGGCTTATGCTTGAGAAGTTTGCTCAAAATATTTTTCAATGGATCTATTTATCCGTTTTTCGTGAGATTGAAGAGATCTCATAAGCTCATTCACATTCACATTCACAGACAACCGAGTTAAATCTTTATAATCTTCAATAGCAAAAACAATAGCATCAAATTTTGAAGGAAGATTTCAATACATTTTTTATCTCTTCAATCTTCTCCATAAGATATAATTTGATTCACTATTCCCATAGCTCTAGTGAAAAAAATATTACATAGATTCCAAATTATGCATGCAAAGAGTTTCAAATTCTCTTCTAAGAGATTTCAATTTAATAACTTTTACCTTATCCATCTATTGATATGCTTGTTGTATCACATTCCATGCCTCCCTTGATTTTGTTGTTTCAACAAGTCTTGAAAAATTAGAATCATGCACTAGATGGATGAAAAAAGAGATTTTGAGTCATTTTTTTTTTATTTTCCCTTAATTGATCTCTTTTGTCCAACCAACAAGATCTTGAGAATCCGTATAACCTTTTTTCACCAAATCTCATAATTCATGTGTAAGAAACAAGGTTTTCATTTTAATGCACTTCAAAAACCATAATTCTCACCTTTAAAGATTGGTATTAGAGACTTGGAAATATTAAAACCACTACTATTGTTGGTCATTTCTTTAAACTTTCAACACTCCTACCAATAGCTTCAAGGTGCAGAAACTTCATAAACAAATTTAATCTTCCCAACTATTGTAACCTATTGAGATACCAAATGTTGAAGTATGAGGAGGCAATTATACTTAGTAAACACAACAAACAATATGAAGATTGAAACAAAACGACGAAAATACCAATGTTTGAGATTCTTTCTTCTACTTATCTATTGGACAAGTAACATTTATATATAAGCTTTAAATTTCTACAAATTTAGAAATTGCTACAAATCACCTAAGACTAATTTTGACTAACTAATACTACCTAACCTTGATTTATGTTTCTAACATTCTATTTAAAATTTATTAACAAAGTGGTGTTAATGTTAGAACAATTACATATTGCAATAATAAAAATTAAATATTATCTTCATCAAAATATAAGTAAATTACTTATAACCTATTATATTACTACTGAGTTAAAACACTAATATATCTTACTCAGCACTAGTTAAAGCATCAGACAATTTAGTTTAGAAAAATCTATTTAGAAGTGTTATATATTTTGTATAGTTGATTATATATCACTGAAATAAATAAATTATATAATTTATTTATTTATATAAAAATTTAATGTCGAGATTATCTCCTAACATATAAGATTTAATATACCATAATCTGTAGGTGATGAGAGAGACACATTGTATTATGCAGTCACAAGGAAGAGGAATCATACACATTGGAATTTGCACTGTTAACTCAAATTTAATTCCCAACACCGTCTACCCAAGAATCCCCAATTCAACTTCAACAACATATGTTCATAATAAGAAAGAAAAAAGAAGTTCATCTCCAATTGACGTTGCATGTTCATAATAACTTGAAACATTTAAATAAAAAGCCATTGCTCTTTAAATTGTTTACCACACCTGATGCCATGCCCAATAAATCAGGGCTCGAGGGATCTTTGCAGCCTTATCTGTGGTGTAGGTAACAATAAAAAGTGGCAGATTAAATTATTCTTTACTTTTAACTATGATTATTCAAGTAGCTTGAGATAGTTTGAGTGAGATTAATTGTTAAGAATATGTGTTTAGGGTATGGATACCAATATATTTTATAAAACGTTCCCTTTCCATTGACCTCTGTATTTCAGTAGTCAACTATAAAGTGATTTTCTACTTTTTACTGTGATTATCCAGACAACTTGAGACAGTTTGAGTGAAGTTAATGATTAAGAATATTTGTTTCCTCTTAAAAGGTTATAAGTTCAAATCCATAGGGGATAGGGGCCACATAATATGTTCCAGAAAACGTTCCCTCTTCATTGACCTTTGTATTTCAGTAGTCAACTATAAGGTGATTCCCTACTTTTAACTATGATTATCCAGACAACTTGAGAGAATTCGAGTGAGGTTAATGATTAAGAATATGTGTTTCCTCTTAAAAAATCACAAATTCAAATCCAGAAAGAATAGGGGCCACATAATATATTCCAGAAAAAGTTCCCTCTCCACTAACCTCTGTATTTTAGAAGTCAACTATAAAGTGATTTACTAACGAAAATTGCAGAAACACTTGGCCAGAGATGAAACAATTAAATTGATATCAAATTGATATTCATTTCTCTTGAAGGCAATATGGCCATATTATCTATTTTTTAAAGCAGAAAAATTAAGGAAAGTCTTTCATAAATGGCCACCTTCTTTAAGTGCAAATTAGTGGATCAGCATTAAACTGTCATTTTGTATAAAAATTTAAGTAAATGTAACCTTAAACTGTTATTTCTTTTATAAAACTTTGCACTTTTCTCCCAGATGGAGAGTAATTTCCAAAACATGACCTGTGCCTAATTATGTTACTCTATTGACATAATTCTCAACAATCAAGAGCAGCGGGAGATTAAATACTTGTTTAGCTATAAACACGAGCTCAGGTATATTTACGCCGAAAGGCATACACCTATTGACAATGGGCACAATTAATCACCTTTTAATCATAAATTTCAATCTTAGGGTTGGTAATTGAAGATGCTGGCATATTCTTCGTCGTCCTCTCTAATCAATGGACGAGATTTTGATAAATTAACTTCTGCTCATTTATAAAGACGTACGTTTATGTGATTACTTTTTCACATTTACTAAATAAGATTAAAGAATTACTTGATCACCACCATATTGCCACGTTCAATGATTAAAAAATAACAACAAAATTTATTGTTCATGGGCGGATGCGTATGGCCGCTTGTGGCCGCGTGGATTATGAACTGTGCTGTTTCTTCTGTGTGTTTTACAGTGCGTTGTCATTCTTTTACCGGGGCAGGCGCGTGGATGTAGTAATCGGGACAACATATAAACTGAAAGGTAAACCCTAAATATAAAAGCAATCGGGACAATGCAATGCCATGGTACGCAGCTTAACGCAACCATGGTACGCAGCTTAACCCAAATAGTTTTTGTGCATGATGACAGGGTTAATAAATTTTATATAGCAAATATGGATATAGCAAATTTTATTTACAAACCCTAATTAGGGTTTATATTAAAATTAGGTTTAATAAATTAAAGATGCCTTTCGGC
Organism: Picea engelmannii; assembly: GCA_009831015.1. Classification (NCBI taxonomy): domain Eukaryota; kingdom Viridiplantae; phylum Streptophyta; class Pinopsida; order Pinales; family Pinaceae; genus Picea; species Picea engelmannii. Next base: position 156,953 of record ML810783.1, on the reverse strand, counting down.
GTTCATTAGCCACAATTATGTGGCTGTGCTAGTATATGCAAATTCTGAATGACCCAACTGCAATAGAAGTCTTAATGAATCTTCAATAAACATAATATATTGGATATATCATGTGCGCTTACCATATGGGGTCTTCATGCATATTGGTAAAGAGAAGAAAACGGTAATTCATTTATAATCACCATAGAAACAAAGAGAAAAAATAGCAATTCATTTATAATCAACATAGAAACGAAGAGCAACAGAGATCCCTAGACTTAGAGAGTCATGTCATAAAGAGTAGAAAATAACATCAGGTGGAGAGATCACTAGACTTGGAGAGTCATGCTATAAACAGTAGAAAACAAAATCAGTAGCACTCATAGAGTGTGATATTCATGCATAGACGGAAGTAAACGTCGTCCTCGTACGCATCGGTAGAGATGCTGGCAATTCCTCTTACCATCAAGAAATCTCTTGTGCCTCCCACCATCGATATATCTCTGTATTTTGCAAGGGTTGGATCAGATCCAGAGAATGTGATGGTGCCTCTGTGGTTTGTGGAGTTGAGGACAAACATGAATCCAAGCCAGGCGCTGAAAGTGTTCTTCATGTCATAAAAGTAGAATCCCTGAGCTCTTCCCACCGGAGGGCAGTGGAAATTGTTGTCGAGAGTGATGGGATCATCGAACACTGCCAGATCTCCAAAGTGGTTGTCTTTTCCACTGAGAAGTGTGAGGTTAGCCCCATGCGGAGCACCCACAAGCATAGATGTTGCGTTGTCAACGTTGGAGACATTGTAGATTACATCATGGAAATACAACACCAGATTCCTAGATGGCTTTGGGAGTGGGTGCTTCTTCCAGCTATGCCCATCACTACTTTGCAACAACACAGTGGACACTAGAAGCCATACAAAGCACAACTGCACATCTCTATTATACTTCTTGACTGTCATTATGAATATAGAGCAGTCAGCACACAGATATCGATGTGGGATCTGGGAATGAATGCAAATTAGCTACTGAAAAGTGGGACGGTCAAGGCTCATTTAAGGATCGAAGCTGCTCATGCAATGCAACGGAGTAATGCCTATACAACTCTCTCTCTATATAGAATGAATCACGGCACTAATCCTTAGTATCGGTGTAAATTATTTGAACAAATAAATAGTTTTGTAGGAGAGTAGGGTATGAGTAATTTTTACAAAGGTAAAGGCATAGGTAATCACGTGTAACCATAACTAACTATGGTTAACATGGGTTAATATGGTAACTATGGTAAAAATTGTTAATCATTGTCAATTATAGTCAACTATAAATTTTAATGGCCAACCATAGACAACCATAATGAATAGTTGTAAAATGTGGTCATGCATAGTTTACATGGTCAAACATTGTCAAATGTAGTCAAACATGATCAACCATAGTCAAACATGGTCACATGGCCAACCATAATCAACCATGGTCATACATAGTCAACCACATTGAACCATAGTTATCCATGGCTAACATGGTCCTCCATAGTTGATCATGGTCTAGCTTGGTTAACCATACTCAATCAAGGTCACCATTATCAAATATTCTCAACCATGGGCAACTAGAGTCAACTATAACCTTTCATGGGAAACAATAGTCAACCGTGGTCAAATGTGGTCATATATAATCTACATGGTTAAACGCGGTGAGATGTGGCCAACCATATAGACACATAATCATCCATATGTCAACCATAATAAACCTATGTCAATCAAAGTTCCATAGTCAACCATGGTCAATCATACTCAACCATGCTCACCCATTCTCAACATGGTTAACAAGGTCAACATAGTCAATTATACTTAACCTTCATCAACCATAAACAATTATAGTCAACCATAGAGAACTATAGTGAAACATAATCAATTATAGTCTTTCATAGTCAACTATACTCAGCCATGGTAAATTAAAGTCAACATGGACAACCATATTCAGCCATGGTCACCCATAGTCTACTATATGTCAACTATAATAAACCCTCATCAATCATGGTCAAACAAGGTCATATATAGTCTACATTGTCAAACATTATCAAATATGGTCAACCATAGTCAACATGGTCAACCATAGTCAAACTGTTGGATCATGTTGTCATTGATGCCAATGGTTTGATTACTTGGGAGATTGTTGGATCATATGTCATTGATGTAAATGGTTTGGTTTGATTGATGTCATTGGTTGATGTCAAGTAATTGATGGATATGATTCCCTTGATGAGAATTTTATATTTCCAAGTGGAAACCAATCGATGCAAAGGTAAACAAATGGATGAACTCCAAAGTGGTCCCCTTATGGTGAAAGCCCTCACAGGAAGACGCTTTGCAGATTGAGTTATCCTATAAGAATGGTTGGAGGACCCATGC
>ML810783.1:100601-111156 GCA_009831015.1 Picea engelmannii | reverse complement strand
AGGAAGGGCTTGAAAATGGAATTCATCAACCCTTGGAATGTGGAAGGTGCATTTGTAAGGCCAAAAGGCATGATCAAAAATTCATAATGGCCTTCATGAGTTCGGAATGTTGTTTTTGGGATATCTTCTTCCTTCATTCTAATCCGAAGATACCCTGAACGAAGATCCAATTTTGTGAAATAGATTGCTCCATGTAGTTCACCTAACAATTAATCAATGACGGGAATGAGAAACTTATCTTTAATAGTGATCTTGTTGAGCTCTATATAATTTGGACACATACGCCATGAGCTATGTTTCTTGAATACCATTACCACTGGTGCAGAGTAAGAACTTTGGCTAGGTCTAATAATGCCAACCTCTAACATTTCTTCAACCATGTGCTCAATTTCACTCTTCTGGGCATAAGGGTATCTGTATGGCCCGATGTTAGGAGGAACACTCACAGGAATTAGGTGAATTTCATGATCATGATTTCGAGTGGGTGGAAGACCTTTGGGAATATCTTCAAATGATTTGGAATGCTTATCAATGATCTCTTGGAGATCTTGAGGAATAGATCTCTTAGATGTTTGAACATCTAGTGAGCATAGTTGTGCAATAACACCTTGAGGCCCCTTTTTCAATAATTTTGTCATGCCATTAAATATTATCACCTTACCGGGTTTCCCTGTGATACCCCTTAACTCGTTTTCTTTTCCTTCCAATGAAAATTTCATGAAAAGTTTTTGAAAATTAAAAGCCATTGTTCCTAATGATTGTAACCGTTGGATTCCTGGTACAACATCAACACCACCCATGGTCATAGAAATCATTGGACTATTTATTACATATTCCCCGATAGTAAGATTGATCTTATAGCATTTTCCTGAGCAATTGATAGTTCCTCCATCTGCAGTCATTACTTGAAACTATGGTGCTAGTTATACAAAGCAATTAAGAGCTTTGGCTAATTTATAGTGAATGAAATTATGAGTTCTTCCATAATCAATTAGGACTATTACCTTTTTCTTTTTGATGTATCCTTCGATTTTGAGGGTTTGAGGAGTGCTAATTCCAGCCAATGCATTACACGATATCATGGGAGTCAACTCTTTAGACGAAATTGCTTCAACATTGTCATCTTGAGATGGTTCTTGTTCTTCTTCTTCTTCCTCTTCACAATCTATGTAGAATAATTTATTCTCACCACTCTTATGTCCCTTACTATAATTGTTGTCACAATTAAGGCATAAACCTTTTTCTTTTCTTTCCTCCAATTGTTGAGGTGTCAACCTTGTAGGTTGAGGTGTTTTAGAAGAAGGAGCATTATTCTCTTTATAGATGTTATGATTGGTCCTTCTAGTAGCCATAGCCATATTTTAACGTTCAACATTTCTTGGCACCCCAAATGCATTCTCCAATGATTTGGGTTCCCAAAGGCAAACCTCATGTTGAATGTTATCCTTTAAAGTTCCTATGAATACATTAATCAAGTTCTCATATGGAATATATGTTACCTTTATATTCAATCTTTGGAATTTCTCAATGTGCTCTGTAACTGAACCGTTTTGCTTGAGATTTATCAATTGGCTAAAGAAGGTATTGCTCCTTGTATCCTCATAATGTGCAACATTTCTTCCGTGAAAATTGTCCAAGTGACGAGTGATTTGCGAGAACAAAGCCATCGATACCATACAAATTGATTGGGTTCTAAATATAAATAAGCAATTTTTACCTTTTGTGTATGTGACACATTATGTAGATCAAATAATTGCTCCATCTGAAGTATCCATGTGATTGGGTCCTTGCGATCAAACTTCCTCATAATCGATCTTAGGAACGTGGTTGGTCTTCAACCCAAAGTTGGAGTTTCTCCATTATGGATTCACCTTCCTTGTGTCCTCATCATGACTTTCATGGGATACATTTTCACTTTCAGGTGTCCTCTCTATTAGGAAGTTTTTCAATCCTTAAATGGTTTCCCCTTTTAAACCATCTATCTTAGTATTTATTGCCTCAAACTTAGCTTCCATTGAATCCATCATCTCTTGTAGTTCATCTTTTGTTACTAACTTATTTTGTAATTCATTTTTGTCCCTATTCATTTCTTCACCTTCATCAAGAGTCCATGTAGGATTTTCGGGAGGCTTATTTGGTGTAGAAGTTCTCTTTTTGGGTGGCATGTTGGCCAGGTATCACTTTTGAACCTTGATTTTGAGGTGGTTCTACTAGACAATATTTCTTCTGTTGTATATCCAAAGTTTCGGCCCTTTTGGGTATGAAAATATATTTTTTGTATTTCTATGATATTTCTTCTCTGCAATTCCACAAGTCTGATCAAAATTGGATGTGCCAAATATAATTTATAGTAACTTCCCCACAACTTGCTGACTTTTGGCCTTTCCAGGAGATCTAACTTGTATAACTTTCCCCGCACAAAATAATTGATATAAAACTCTAAAACTAGTACCAAAAATACTACAGACTATCAAATATCCAATGCAACTAGTCTCACTCAATTTGGATACTCTAGGAAGAAGTTATGATTGTTTTACCTGGAACACCTTCTTTAGACTAGTCAATGAGACTAGTCAGATACCTTATCTTCCACAGGGTGTATCTTAAAATGTACGATGACCCAGAAGATGAAATTTTTACCATAGATACCTTACCAATTTTGGTAAATATCCTCCAGATTACAGGGTCTGAAACATTACAGAAATTGTTTTATAGCGAAAAGTCCTCAATGACTTAGTTCAGGATGATTCCAGAACCCTATCTTGCACAAGTTGTATCTTCGAAAGTATAAGGCCTCAAGAGATGAAATTTTAACTGAACGTTCCTTGGTCCATATATTAAATATCCTCCAAGCTATGCCTTTTGAAACGTTGTATAAAAAAAGTTATAGAGAAAATTCCAAGGTTCCTCAGATGTAGAAGCGGAACCCTAAGACCTTGAGCTCTGATACCATATGTTAAGAACCAAATATCAATATAGCATAGAAAAACCTCAGAAGAAGTACTTAACACCTTGAAAAAGAGATAATTTAAGATAATAATCCTCTTCTAGGGGGAAACCTCCTTTTACCCCACATAAATGTTCAAGTACAAGATGATTCAAAATGAAAATGTCTCCTTGGTATATATAGGAGACTAGGAGGTATAATTACAACTAATGGAATAAAGCCGACATAAATAAAATAACATTAATAATGTAATATGCCCCAATTAAGGGGTAATGAGCCAATATTAGGGCTTAACAATCATTCCATTCCCCTTATACCAGGAAGCCTCCCTCCCAATATCCGTCCCTATCGTCACCCCTTCTCCCAAAAAAATGAAATTGAGAAAATGGTTCAAGAACTGCTTAACGCAGGCGTTATCTGCCCTAGTACAAGCCCCTACTCTTCTCCTGTGGTCATGGTCCTGAATAAGGAAGGTTCTTGGCGCATGTGTCCTGACTTCCACGCCCTCAACAAACTCACCATTGAAGATAAATTTTCCATTCCTATCATTGATGACCTCTTGGATGAATTGAGTGGCGCCCAGTTCTTTACTCAACTTGATCTTAGTTTTGGATACCACCAGATCCGTATGAAAGAGGGAGACATTCCTAGGACTACCTTTAGAATTCATGAGGGCCACTATGAGTTTTTGGTCATGCCCTTTGGCTTGTGCAATGCCCCCTCCACTTTCTAAATCCTCATGAATCATGTCTTTCGCCCCTTTCTCCATCATTTTGTCTTAGTTTTCTTTGATGATATCCTCATCTATAGAAAAACCTGGAAATACCACCTTGCTCATGTGGACCGAGTTCTCCAACTACTCTCTCAGCACCAACTTTTCCTGAAATAATCTAAATGTTCTTTTGGCCCCTCAGAAGTCGAGTACTTTGGCCATCTTGTTGTCAAGAACGACGTCAAGGTGGATCCTAAAAAGATTGAAGCTATGAAAGATTGGCCTCACCCAAAGACTCTCAAAATCTTGCAAGGATTTCTGGTCCTAAAAGGTTATTATCGCAAGTTTGTTAAGAATTATGGAAAGATTGCGACACCTCTCACCACTCCTTAAAAATAATTCTTTCACTTGGACCCCAGTAGTTGCTCAGAATTTTCAAACCTTGAAGATGGCCATGTGAACCACTCCAGTCCTAGCCCTTCCTGATTTCACAAAGGCCTTTGTCCTGGAATGTGATGCTTTAGGGAAAGGTATTGGCACTGTCCTTATGCAAAAGGGTCAGCCTTTGGCCTTTACCAACAAACAACTGTCTGAACGAAATTTGGGCAAATCAATCTATGAAAAGGAAATGTTGGCTATTTCGCATGCCATTGATTTGTGGCACCCTTATCTATTGGGGAAATGCTTTAAAATTAAGACAGATAATCAAAGCCTCAAGAATTTTATGGAACAATGCATTTCCTCCCCAGAGAAACAAAAATGGGTGACTAAGCTATTTGGATATGATTATGAGACCATTTACAAGAAAAGCAAAGACAATGTGGTGGCCGATGCACTTTCCCAGAAATATGAAGATGAAGGCTCCCTTTTTTCTCTCTCCTTCATTGTACTATATTGGCTCCAAGTCGTTCGCCAGGAATAGCTACATGGTCCCAAAAGTTCGCATCTGATACAACAATTGCAGTCCAATTCTCTAGTTTCCATAGGGTCCTCATGGCTCCATGATGAGCTTCGATACAAAGGCTGTTTGTATTTAAGTAAACAGACAAAAATTAAATCCATGGTGCTTTCTGAGCTTCATGCTACACCCACAGCTGGGCACTTCGGGTTTACCAAAACCTATGATAGCGTCAAATGTTCTTTTCTAGGATGGTATGAAACAAGACGTTCATAATTTTGTGGTGGAATGCGATGTGTGTCAGTGCAACAAGGGAGAAACAATCAAATCTCCTGGCACACTGCAACTGCTTCTGATTCCACCTACTATTTGGAAGGATATCTCTATGGATTTTATTATAGGCTTACCTAAATTGGGTAATAAATTAACCATCATGGTGGTAGTTGATCGCCTTTCCAAGTATGCTCATTTCTGTGCTCTTCAACACCCATTTACAACATCCACAGTGGCTCGACTTTTCATGGATCAGGTCTTCAAGCTTCATGGCATGCCACATTCTATTGTTTCTGATCGTGACCCAACTTTCACCAATGATTTTTGGCAATAAATAGTCAATCTACAAGGCACCCAATTGCATCTCAGCACAATGTATCATCCCTAGATAGGTGGTCAAACTGAAGTTGTCAACAAGTGTTTGGAAACATATTTGAGGTGTTTTGTATCGAAAAATAAAAATCAATGGGCTCAATGGTTACCCCTAGCTGAATGGTGGTACAACACTTCATACCATACAGCTACACGCCTGACTCCTTTTGAAGAAGTCTATGGCCAAAATCCACCTTAAGTTCTCTCATATTTACCAGGTGTCTCGAAGGTCCAGGAGGTTGACCAAATGCTTACAGTTCAAGAGGCTATTCTCCATACCCTCAAAAAGAATTTGGTCATGGATCAGAATCGCATTAAGCAAAATTGAAAGAAAATCCATACCTCATGGTCATGGATCAGAATATCATCCACTATCCAAAATCCATACCTCCTTGGAAACCTTGTTAGCTAAATCAGAAGCCAAAAACAAAGCTCCCACAATTCCTTTTTCCACAGAAAAATTGACTTGTTGCTTTTTTTTTCCAACAATTATGTTCATCGTGGCCAAACCTTTTACAATAAAAACACTTACCTCTATCGTTACTATCATTATCTCTATCATTACTATATCATATTTTTACCTCTATCATTACTATCATTATCTCTTCCTATGTTATTTGCATAAAAATTTAAAATCTCTTCCTCAACCTTGGTCTTCTCTATTTTCTTGTCCTCTTCCTTGTCCATGGGAGAAATTCTCAACTTCATGACTTATATTGGCTTATGCTTGAGAAGTTTGATCAAAATATTTTTCAATGGATCTATTTACCCTTTGTTCATGAGATTGAAGAGATCTCATAAGCTCATTCGCATTCACATTCACAGACAACCGAGTTAAATCTTTATAATCTTCAATAGCAACAACAATAGCATCAAATTTTGAAGGAAGATTTCAATAATTTTTTTATCTCTTCAATCTTCTCCATAAGATATAATTTGATTCATTATTCCCATATCTCTAGTCAAAAAAATATTGCATACATTCCAAATTATGCATGCAAACAGTTTCAAATTCTCTTATAAGAGATTGCAATTTAATAACTTTTACCTTATCCATCTATTGATATGCTTGGTGTATCACATCCCATGCCTCCTTTGATTTTGTTGTTTCAACAAGTCTTGGAAAATTAGAATCATGCACTAGATGGATGAAAAAAAGAGATTTTGAGTCATTTTTATTTTTATTTTCCCTTAATTGATCTCTTTTGTCCAACCAACAAGATCTTGAGAATCTGTATAATCATTTTTTACCAAATCTCATAATTCATGTGTAAGAAACAAGGTTTTCATTTTAATGCACTTCAAAAACCATATTTCTCACCTTTAAAGATTGGCATTCGAGACTTGGAAATATTAAAACCACTACTATTGATGGTCATTTCTTTAAACTTTCAACACTCCTGCCAATAGCTTTAAGGTGCACAAACTTCATAAACAAATTTAATCTTGCCAGCTATTGTAACCTATTGAGATACCAAATGTTGAAGTATGAGGAGGCAATTATACTTAGTAAACACAACAAACAATATGAAAATTGAAACAAAACATAAAAAATATCAATGTTTGAGATTCTTTCTTCTACTTATATATTGAACAAATAACATTTATATATAAGCTTTAGATTTCTACAAATTTAGAAATTGCTACAAATCACCTAAGACTAATTTTGACTAACTAATTCTACCTAACCTTGATTTATGTTGCTAACATTCTACTCAAAATTTGTTAACACAGTGGTATTCATGTTAAAGCAATTACATATTACAATAATAAAAATTAAATATTATCTTCATCAAAATATAAATAAATTACTCATAACCTAGTACTGAGTTAAAACACTCATATATCTTACTGAGCACTAGTTAAAGCATCAGACAATTTAGTTTAGAAAAATCTATTTAAAAGTGTTATATATTTTGTATAGTTAATTATATATTACTAAATTAAATAAATTACATAATTTATTTATTTATATAAAAATTTAATTTCGAGATATAATCCTCCTAACATATAAGATTTAATATACCATGATCGTGATGAGATAGACACATTGGAGTATGCAGTGACAAGGAAGAGGAATCATACACATTGGAATATGAACTATTAACTGAAATTTAATTCCCAACACCGTCTACCCAAGAATCCCCAATTCAACTCCAACAACATATGTAATAAGAAAGAAAAAAGTTCATCTCCAATTGACGTTGCATGTTCATAATAACTTGAAACATTTAAATAAAAATCCATTGCTCTTTAAATTGTTTACCACACCTGATGCCATGCCCGATAAATCAGGGCTCGAGGGATCTTTGCAGCCTTATCTATGGTGCAGGTAACAATAAAAATTGGCAGATTAAATTATCCTTTACTAATAACTATGATTATTTAGGCAGTTTGAGATAGTTTGAGTGAGATTAATTGTTAAGAATATGCGTTTCTTCTTAAAATGTTACAAGTTCAAATTTAGAGGGGATAGGGTATGTATACCAATATATTCTAGAAAATGTTCCCTCTCCATTGATCTCTGTATTTCAGTAATGAACTATAAGGCGATTTTCTACATTCTACTATGATTATCCAGACAGTTTGAGTGAGGTTAATGATTAAGAATATTTGTTTCCTCTTAAAAGGTTATAAGTTCAAATCCAGAGGGGATAGGGGCCACATAATATGTTCCAGAAAATGTTCCCTCTCCATTGACCTCTGTATTTCAGTAGTCATAAGGTGATTTCCTACTTTTAACTATGATTATCCAGACAACTTGAGAGAGTTTGAGTGAGGTTAATGATTAAGAATATGTGTTTCCTCTTAAAAGGTCACAAATTCAAATCCAGAGGGGATAGAAGCCACATAATATGTTTCAGAAAAAGTTCCCTCTCCACTAATATCTGTATTTCAGTAGTCAACTATAAGGTAATTTACTAATGAAAATTGCAAGAACACTTGGTCAGAGATGAAACAATTAAATACATATCAAATTGATATTCATTTTTGTTGAAGGCAATATGGCCATATTATCTATTTTTTAAAGCAGAAAAATTAAGGAAAGTCTTTCATAAATGGCCACCTTCTTTAAGTGCAAATTAGTGGATCAGCATTAAACTGTCATTTTCTATAAAAATTTAAGTAAATGCAACCTTAAAAAGTTATTTCTTTTATAAAACTTCACACTTTTCTCCCAGATGGAGAGTAATTTCCAAAACATGACCAGTGCCTAATTATGTTACTCTATTGACAGAATTTTCAACAATCAAGAGCAGCGAGCGATTAAATACGTGTTTAGCTATAAACACGAGTTCAGGTATATTATATGCAAATTCTGAACGACCCAACTGCGATAGAAGTCTTAATGAATCTTCAATAAACATAATATATTGGATACATCATGTGTGCTTACCATATGGGGTCTTCATGCATATTGGTAAGAAAAGAAAACTGTAATTCATTTATAATCAACATAGAAACAAAGAGAAAAAACAGTAATTCATTTATAATCAACATAGAAACGAAGAGCAGCAGAGATCCCTAGACTTAGAGATTCATGTCATAAAGAGTAGAAAATAACATCAGGCAGAGAGATCACTAGACTTGGAGAGTCATGCTATAAACAGTAGAAAACAAAATCAGTAGCACTCATAGAGTGTGATATTCATGCATAGATAGAAGTAAACGTCGTCCTCGTACACATCGGTAGAGATGGTGCGATTCCTCTTGCCATCAAGAAATCTCCGGTGCCTCCCACCACCGATATATCTCTGTATTTTGCAAGGGTTGGATCAGCTCCAGAGAATGTGATGGTGCCTCTCTGGTTTGTAGAGTTGAGGACAAACGTGAATCCAAGCCAGGCGTTGAAAGTGTTCTTCATGTCATAAAAGTAGAATCCCTAAGCTCTTCCCACCAAAGGGGAGTGGAAATTGTTGTCGAGAGTGATGGGATCATCAAACACCGCCAGATCTCCAAAGTGGTTGTCTTTTCCACTGAGAAGTGTGAGGTTAGCCCCTTGCAGAGCACCCACAAGCATAGATGTTGTGTTGTCAGCGTTGGAGCCATTGTAGATTGCATCATGGAAATACAACACTAGATTCCTACATGGCTTTGGGAGTGGGTGCTTCTTCCAGCTATGCCCATCACTACTTTGCAACAACACAGTGGATACTACAAGCCATACAAAGCACAACTACACAGCTCTATTATACTTCTTGACTGTCATTGTGAATATAGAGCAGTCAGCACATAGATATCGATGTGGGATCTGGGAATGAATGCAAATTGGCTACTCAAAAGTGGGACGGGCAGGGCTCGTTTAAGGATCGAAGCTGCTCATGCAATGCAATGGAGTAATGCCTATACAACTCTCTCTATATAGAATGAATCACGACACTAATCCTTAGTATCGGTGTAAATTATTTGAACAAATAAATAGTTTTGTAGGAGAGTAGGGTATGAGTAATTTTCACAAAGGTAAAGGCATAGGTAATCATGTGTAACCATAACTAACTATGGTTAACATGGGTTAATATGGTTACTATGGTAAAAATTGTTAACCATTGTCAATTATAGTCAACTATAAATTTTAATGGGCAACCATAGACAACCATAATCAATAGTTGTAAAATGTGGTCATGCATAGTTTACAGGGTCAAACATTGTCAAATGTAGTCAAACATAATCAACCATAGTCAAACATGGTCACATGGCCAACCATAATCAACCATGGTCATACATAGTCAACCACAATGAACCATAGTCATCCATGGCTAACATGGTCCTCCATAGTTGATCATGGTCTAGCTTGGTTAACCATACTCAATCAAGGTCAACATAGTCATCATTATCAAATGTTCTCAACCATGGACAACTAGAGTCAACTATAACCTTTCATGGGAAACAATAGTCAACCATGGTCAAATGTGGTCATATATAATCTACATGGTTAAACGCGATGAGATGTGGCCAACCATATAGACACATAATCATCCATATGTCAACCAAAGTTCCATAGTCAACCATGGTCAACCATACGCAACCATGCTCACCCATTCTCAACATGGTTAACAAGGTCAACATAGTCAATTGTACTTAACCTTCATCAACCATAAACAATTATAGTCAACCATAGAGAACTATAGTGAAACATAATCAATTATAGTCTTTCATAGTCAACTATACTCAACCATGGTAAATTAAAGTCAACATGGACAACCATATTTAGCCATGGTCACCCATAGTCTGCTATATGTCAACTATAATAAACCCTCATCAATCATGGTCAAACAAGGTCATATATAGTCTACATGGTCAAACATTATCAAATATGGTCAACCATAGTCAACATGGTCAACCATAGTCAAAC
>ML810783.1:81292-99125 GCA_009831015.1 Picea engelmannii | reverse complement strand
GTGAGATCCTAGTTTGGTGTGTGGTTGAGATATTCTCTCAACCTCTCTAGTTATCTTTAGAATAAGTTAGATCTAATAACAACCTGTACACTCTATATAATAGAGTCCATTGTATTGATATTGTAAGCAATTAAATATTTGTTTATCACTCTACTCTCCCATTTTAACATGGTATGGATTAGACACAAGTACAAGAGGAAGCACACAAAGATATGACCACATAGATATTTAAATAAGTAGTTATTAAGGGAGAGTGTTGGAATATATAATTCCTACTTATCTAATGTTCTTGTTAATGTATTGAGAGGTAGAGTTAATCTCTACGTGAGTTGTGTGATCCTATTATTAAGAGGTTGTTAGAGAGTTGGATTGGTAAGATCCTAGTTTGGTGTGTGGTTGAGATATTCTCTCAACCTCTCCAGTTATCTTTAGAATAAGTTAGATCTAATAACAACCTGTACACTCTATATAATAGAATCCATTGTATTGATATTGTAAGCAATTAAATATTTGTTGATCACTCTACTCTCCCATTTTAACACTGCTTCTTTTTTTTCTTATGATTTATAGTTAGTTTATTTATTTGTTTAGTAGTTTTTTCTTATGATGCAGTGATGTTCAAATCATATGTTCACGATTATTCATTTACTTATATATTTATTTGGTTGTCAGTTTTGATTCTCAGCCTTTTTTTTTTCTTTTCTTTTTTCCTTGAACCCATCGGATCTTTAAATATTGGGATTCGGATGTTCGCCTCATTAATTCATGTTTCTGTCACTAGATTGCTTGCTTGTCAGATTAACATTATTTTGTCTGGTTGTACTGTAGTTTTTCTATTTGGTTTTCTTTTCTTTAATATTTTCTCCTTGGATCCATCTTCCTTGGCTCTTTCAATATTGGGATTCGAGGATTGACAAGTCTTCAAATATTGGGATTCCAAAGTTGTCCTTCTTATTCGTTCATGTTTTTCTCACTAGTCAACCATGGTCAAATGTGGTCATATATAATCTACATGGTTAAACGCGGTGAGATGTGGCCAATCATATAGACATCCATATGTTAACCATAATAAACCTATGTCAACCAAAGTTCCATAGTCAACCATGGTCAACCATATGCAACCATGCTCACCCATTCTCAACATGGTTAACAAGGTCAACATAGTCAATTGTACTTAACCTTCATCAACCATAAACAATTATAGTAAACCATAGAGAACTATAGTGAAACATAATCAATTATAGTCTTTCATAGTCAACTATACTCAACTATACTCAACCATGGTAAATTAAAGTCAACATGGACAACCATATTCAGCCATGGTCACCCATAGTCTGCTATATGTCAACTATAATAAACCCTCATCAATCATGGTCAAACAAGGTCATATATAGTCTACATGGTCAAACATTATCAAATATGGTCAACCATAGTCAACATGGTCAACCATAGTCAAACATGGTCACCCATGGTTAACCATGGTCATACATAGTTAACCATGGTCAACTATAGTCACCTGTGGTCAACATTATCTTCTATAGTTGACAATGGTCTACCCTGGTCAATCATAGTCAACCATAAGCAACTATTGAAAACCATAGCTCACCATGGTCAACCATAGTCAACATGAGCAACATGGTCACCATTGTCAAATGTTCTCAACAATGGTGAACCATAGACAACTAGATCTTTTCAAGGACAACCATAGTCAACCATGGTTAGATGTAGTCAAATGTGGTCATACATATTCTACTGGTCAAAAGTGATCAACCATAGTCAACATGGTCAACCATATTAACCCATAGTCATCCATATGTCAACCATAATAAACCTCAGTCAACCATAAGTTGACMATATTCAACTTTAGTCAAMCAAAGTTGACCATATTCAACCAAATTAAATCATGGTCAACCATAGACAACCATGCTCACCCATTTTCAATATGGTCAACATGGTTGACCATAGTAAACATGGTCAACCATATTGACCCATAGTCATCCATATGTCAACCATAATAAACTCCATTTAACCATAACTTGACCATATTCAACCATACTCAACCAAAGTTGACCATATTCAACCATAGACAACCATGCTCACCCATCGTCATCATGGTCAACATAATCAAATATAGTCTTTCATAGTCATCTATACTCAATCATGGTCAACTAAAGTCAACATGGTGAACCATAGTCTGTCATAATCAACTATAGTTACATATGGACAACCATGGTTAACCATGTTCAACCATGGTCACCTATAATCAACCTTAATAAACTCTAGTCAATTGTAACAATCAACCTTAATAAACTCTAGTCAATTGTAACTTGACCATAATCACCCATAGTCAACCATTGTCTATTAATCTTCCCCACTCACATTTGTAGTAAACTATCACAACCACATTATTAAAAGTAATTGATATTAACAATTGATGTTTTTCAACCACTTTTAATAATATTAATTTTGTTAGTTTAGTTAAATTAGATATTAAAATATTTTATTTGTTATTAATATTAATTTTTTTATTATTATTAATACTTTTATTGAATGCAACATGTCAGCTACACATCTCCTACATTTAAGTAGAAAGTGTGCAATGAATTTCCAATGTTTCAAACATCACTCAAAGTTTAACTTCGATGGAGGTTGTAATAGCATCAATGACAGTATTAATGTTTTGCATTGTTTCTATAGAAATACCCATTGTTTCAATGTTGAAGGCGAAAAATTTCTGTCCCAATTTTGAAAATTTAAGTTGGTATTATCGTGTTTACTTTTTCCATTGCTGCTTCTTTTTTTTCTTATGATTTATAGTTAGTTTATTTATTTGGTTAGTAGTTTTGAGTCTTAGATGCAGTGATGTTCAAATCATATGTTCACGATTATTCATTTACTTATATATTTATTTGGTTGTCAGTTTTGATTCTCAGCCTTTTTTTTCTTTTCTTTTTTCCTTGAATCCATCGGATCTTTAAATATTGGGATTCGTATGTTCTCCTCATTAATTCATGTTTCTGTCACTAGATTGCTTGCTTGTCAGATTAACATTATTTTGTCTGGTCAGTTTTTCTATTTGGATTTCTTTTCTTTAATATTTTCTCCTTGGATCCATCTTCCTTGGCTCTTTCAATATTGGGATTCGAGGATTGACAAGTCTTCAAATATTGGCAGGACTAAGTTGGGAATGTGTTTCAGGAAGAACATTCTTTGCAAAGGAAGCAAGGCAGGACTAAGTTGGGAATGTGTTTCAAGAAGAGCAGTCTTTGCAAAATGGTGTTATATCCCAAAGGAAGAACAACCATGGATGATCCAGGCAAACCAAGAGATCCAGACCTTCAAAGCGTCCCTTCCTTGGTGTCTCCCTGAGATCTAGTACCCCTTGGAGACTCTCTCTTGTACTGTTCTCATACTCTCTCTTAGCAGTGTTGTGTGCTTTTGTCTCCGCACTATCATGTCATCCCGTTTTTCCTCTGTTTTTGTCTTCTTGCAGTTTTCTGACTCATTGGATTCCAGGCCTGTCTGCCTACACAGATCTGTATCTGTATCTTCTCAACCTTTCATTTTCACCTCTATGGCCCACCTACTTTCTTTCTTACCGCTTCTGCCTTTTCTAGTGATAAAATGTGGGTCGCCTGAATCCTCTCCATGGATTCACGGACTCATCCTCTGGGGGAATCTTCCGACGATCCTTTTTGGCATCAACTGGGAATCTTTGATAAAGTCGACGCACTCATTTCCAACTCCCAGCACCTTCCCTCCAAACTATCCTTTTCAAATTTCCATATTGTTCCCGCGGTGCCCCCTGTGGAACAGTCTTGTTTGCCGAATAATGATCCTCCTGCCATTGACAGCTCCTTCCCTGCTCCCAATGCCCCTCCCTCTACCCATAAGACAACTTTTAGTCGAAAAGTTTGGAA
Organism: Picea engelmannii; assembly: GCA_009831015.1. NCBI lineage: Eukaryota > Viridiplantae > Streptophyta > Pinopsida > Pinales > Pinaceae > Picea > Picea engelmannii. The sequence continues at coordinate 95,205 of ML810783.1, read as the reverse complement.
ATCTAAAAGGAAATATGCTTGCCTGGTGCTGGGCGACGGTGTGGGATTGGAGGAACTTTGTAAAATGTCTACATGCGCTCTGGTTGGAAGGGTCTCCTATAAAAGTATGAATCCACAACCGCTGGAGGAATGGATTAAGAAAAAATGTCTTCCTCTCCTTGGTTACTCGTCGGAGGTACAATATCTCAAGAAAGGTTGGTTATGTTTTCATTGCCATTCTCATGATGATGCTTCTCTTTTACTGTCCTCCCTGTGGGTCTTTGGTGGTAGTAGCCTCATGCTCAAATGTTGGAGGCTAGCTTTCAATCCAGACTCTGATTTCTTCAGTCTCAGACATCTGTGGGTGCTCCTCCCGGGGCTCCCACTACACCTCTAGAATGAAGGAGACCTGAAAGTAATAGGTAATGCTTTAGGCAAGTTTATTGCTCTGGATCCTCAAAATCTCAACAGCTCTCTAAGGACTATGGGAAGAGTGCTGGTGGAGATTGACATCACTGCAGGGCTGCCTGAAACCTTGGAGATAGATTGGAGGGGTCGTAAGCTGCTTCAGAAACTGGACTACCCCGGGCTTCCTTTTCGATGTAATCGCTGCCGGGAAACCGGTCACCTTCGTAGATCCTGCCCTAGTAAGTCCTCTTCAGACTATTCGGAGGATTCTGAACTTCACCTCAACCCGCCCGATTATCCTACTGCAGACCCTGCTCTTGTTTATCTGGATTTTCCCATTGACTCTACTGCTATTCCAGATTCTACTGTTGAGGTCTCTCCTTGGTCAAAATTACTTATGCTCTGTCCCGCTCTTTTCTCTTCCCTTTCAGCGTCCGAGAAGGAGTTCATCGATAGTTTTTCCTAGCTCACTTCACACTCCATTTCAAAGCCCCCCCTTCCAGTGGCTGTGCAGATTCCCTTACCTGACTCCACTCTCCCCGATGTCTCGGACCCCCTCCCGAATTCTGTTATTGCTGCCGATTTTTCAGTCTCTGCCCACCTTCCGACCCTTCTATCCTCTTCTCCTCCGACTGTCCTCCCTAGCTCTCCTCCCTCCTTTCCGGTGCTTCCAGGATACAACCAGACCGAGCTGGATGATGTTACACTTTTAGAGGAGCTAAATACAATGACACATTCTTCTTTTCTTCCGGCTGATACAGTACAGCTTCCGGTGTACCGTGGTAAAGATCTCCTCTTGCCTATTCCAGAGGCTGGTACCTCCTCCCCCTTACCTTTGGACAAGAATGCAAAGTCTTATGCCTGGTCGAGAGGAATTAGCTCGGAACTCTCTCCTCTCCAGACCAGAAGTTCCAGAAAGAAAAAGGAGATTTTGAGCTCGCAGCATTCGGAGTTTCTTCCTTCTACTCTTGACAGCAAGGTCCTTAGAGCACTAAAAGCCTTGGCTCGTTCCAAGTAATGTTAGTACTCTCTCTTAATATATGAGGGATTGGAGGCACTCTCAAGGCTGCCTCCTTCAGGAGATTATTAGAGTGTTCAAAGCTCGATGTCTTAATTCTTCAAGAAACTCTCTCGGCTGATCATAAAGCCAGAGATTTTGTGCATCTTTTTCGTCCTTCGTGGGTCTCGGCAGCGGTAAATTCCATTGGATCTTCGGGCGGTCTGCTGGTGGCATGGGATCCCAGCCTTTATAATTTGAGACCCTTCCTTTCTAGCGGGGGAATCCTGATCCTTGGAAGATGTCTAGCTTCAAAGAAGGAAGTTTCTTTACTAAATATCTATGGGCCCTGTGTTGATAAACATAAATTCTGGTCAAACCTAGATTCTATTGGTCTTCTTTCCATCCCAAATCTCATTATTGGGGGAGATCTTAATTTTATTCTTTCGGCAGATGAAAATTGGGGTGGATCCTTCTTGCCGGGTTCTTCTGAAGCTTTCCTTAAAGGGCTCTTTGATTCAAACAATCTGATTGATGTTCATCCGAGACGAATAATCCCCACTTGGAGAAATGGGATGTCTGGACCTGCTGCGATTGCTAGACGACTTGATCGCTTCCTAGTTGCTGAAAGTATCTTATCTTTTTCGAGCTTCCCATCTTCGTGGGTTGAGTTCCCCTTTGTGTCTGACCACGCGCATGTTCTCCTTCAGTTACGGTTTCCATCTCTCCACCCTTCTTCTCCTTTTAAGTTCAATCATCATTGGCTCTCATCTGAGGCCTACTCCGCTTTAGTTTATTTGGTTTGGAGGGATCCTCGTTATCAAGCTGAAGTAAATCCTCAACGACGTCTTGTCTGGAAATTAAAAGACCTTAAGTCTAAATTGAGAGCTTGGTTCCATGATCTAAAAGCTTCACAAAAATCAAGTTTAATTAAGCTGGAATTGGAAATTTCCCAGCTTATTCACTCCTCGTCTATTGCTTCTTTGTCATTGGAGGAGTCGGCTACACTGAAGCAGCTTGAATCAAATAGAGCCTCCCTTCTTCTTTTGGAGGAGAACAGTTGGAGATTGCGCAGCCGTGCGACTTGGTTAAAGAGTGGTGATACTAATTCAAGATTTTTTCATAAAGTTGCCAGTTTCAATAGAGACAAGAAGTTCATTTGGTCGATTAAAGGTAGTGGAGATGAATTTATAAGTGGTCAAAGTGCTCTCCAGGACGAGGTTGTCTCGTACTTTAGTTGCCTTTACAAAAAAGCCTCTAATCTCGACCTCCGGGGGATGGTGTCTACAACCAGTCTCTTTCCAAACTTTGTCTCTGCTGTTGAGGCCGCCGAACTATACAAACCTGTTTCTCTGTCTGAGTTAAAAAACCATTTTGCTTCACTTCAATTCGGAAAGAAGTCCCGGCCCTGATGGCTGGTCGACAAAATTTTTTTGTTTCTTTTTTTACCTTGTTGGTTTAGATCTTCTCCAGATGGTGGAGGACTCCCGTATCACTGGTAAGATTGTGGGTAGTCTCAATTCTACCTTTCTAGTCTTGATACCGAAAGAAAGTAACCTGCTCTCCTTCAGTGACTACCACCCGATCTCCCTCTGCAACCTCATTTACAAGTTAATTTCCAAGGTTATATCCAACCGGATCAAGCCTTTCCTTGAAAGGAGACTCTCAGCAGAGCAGTTAGGTTTCTTGCGGGGCAGAAGAATTCAGGATGCGATTGTTGTTGCCCATGAATGCATCCATAGCATCAAAGAGAAAAATTTAAAGGCTTTGGTTATGAAACTCGATCTCAAACAAGCTTTTGATTGTATTGATTGGGAGTTCTTAAGATTAATTCTACACTCAGCGGGGTTTGATGATTTGTTCATCAATTGGATTATGTCCTGTGTCTCTAGCTCAAGCTTCCCAGTATTGATTAATGGAGAGGCTTCCAGTTTTTTCAAAAGTGAGAGGGGGATCCGCCAGGGATTCCCACTCTCCCCCTACCTCTTTATTCTGATTATGGAAGGTCTCAGCCTTCTTCTCTCAAAAAATTTCTCCGAGCACCACATCTCCGGCATAAAGGTTTCAAAATTTATTAAAATGGTACATCTCTTGTTTGTTGATGACGTTCTTCTCATGTCAAAGGCAGATTTCTCTGAGTGGTTGGTAATCCAAGAGGTGCTCCAACTTTTCTATTCCGTCTCTGGTTTATCTATTAATTTCTCAAAATCTTCAGTCCACTACTGGGGTCTTTCGGAGGCCGAACTTCTCATTCTCAAGGATACCGTCCCCTTCACCTTTGTAAACCTGAGCAAAGGCTTTAGGTATCTGGGGTTCCAGTTGAAATTGGGAGCCTCCTCTCCGGAAGATTGAAGATGGCTAGTGGCTCATTTTGAAAGAAGGATAATTTTTTGGTGTAACAAATGGCTGTCCCTGGGTGGCCACTTTATCTTGGTCAAGTCGGTTCTGGAAACTCTACCTATTTTCTGGATGTCCCTGGAAAAATTCCAAACAAGATCATTATAATTTTACGGAGACACATTTTTAATTTTCTGTGGAATATCCATCTTGGCCATTTTCGTTTTCATTTGTGTAGTTGGGATGCTCTGTCCAAACCTCGGAGAAATGGGGGCTGGGGGCTCATGAATTTGTCCACTTTCAACATGGCCCTCCTGGCGAATTCATTATGGAGAGCAGTTTCTATTGATAGTATCTGGCATTGTATTATTGCTGACAAATACTTAGGCTCCCTGCCCCTTGTTAATTGGATCCGTAAGTCTTCTTTTCAGCTGAGAAAGGCTTCTCCTTTCTGGAAGGGCATGGTTTCTTCCATTCCAGTCCTTATTCACTGGCTCGTGTGGAAACCTAGAGATGGTACAGATATCTGCATTGGTAGCGACAAAATACTTGGTATGGGAGACCGGTCGCTCCTCTCCACCGAGTTGAGGTCGCAGCTCCAACTTCAAAAAAAAATTCACCTTGCTCAGGTCAATTTACAGTCAGGCAGCCGCACTCTTCCTGACAGATGGCGGGACAGTGGGGAGCTACACCTTAGTGATTCGTTAGCCATTGAATGGGACTACTACACTTCAGCCCTCAAAGGCGCGGGTATCTCTCTTTCTCCCTTTCCTCATTCTCTTCAGTGGGTTGGTAGCGATGCCACGGGAAACATTACAGTAAAGAACCTTTATAATGCTCTTCTCAACCAACAGTTTTTTGAAGTGGATCGATCGTGGTTCTCTCTTCTTTGGCGTTGGGAGATTCCCCTTAAGCTTAAGTTATTTATCTAGCTCGCTGGTAAGGAGAAACCGCTTACTTGGGACGTGCTTTGTCGGAGGGGATGGGAGGGGCCGGGGATCTGCCCTCTCTGTAGCAGAGCGTCTGAGGATATCCATCATTTATTGGTTCATTGTTCCTTCACTCAGTCGGTCTGGTCTCTTGTGCTAAATCATCTCTCGCTGCCTTTATCTTGGGGCGGCACCACCGTCTCAAACAACCTCACATGGTGGCTGGCTCAATCCTCTGCGCCAAAGTTTTTACCAGTTCTCGTTTGCTGGCAGATTTGGTCTGCTCGTAACCGTGCCACTTTTGATTCCTGCTCTCCTACTTTGCATGTAGTGCTTCTCAAAGTCTTGGCCTCCTTCCATTGGAAATAGCCAATGCTTAAGTCTCCCACTTCCAAAGTCTGCGATTTCAACTTGTTGAAAGACTACACCGTGGAATTTTTCGATGGCCCTGCTCTGTCCAGTGGAGGTTTCTGTGGGGTGGGGGGTTTCTTCAAAACTCACCCGTCTAGGACTACCATGTGGTTCTTAAACTGTGGAGAAGGCACAAACAATAAGGCCGAGCTCCTGGGTTTATGGGCCTCCCTCTTTCTTGCCTCCTGCTGGTCCATCAGTCACCTTCACATCCTTGGTGACTCGCGAGTTATCATTGATTGGATTTCTCAAAAATCCAAGCCCCAAACAGTCCACAATGATAGCTGGAAGGATAAAACGATGGAGATGTCTAAATCCTTCACTGATGTCAACTTTCACCATATTCCCAGATCTTATAATAGTGAGGCGGATGCCCTCTCGAAGAGGGCTTTAAACGAAGTGGTTGGTAGACTTTCGGTTTTCCATAAGGATAGAGGGATAGTTAGCCCTATCTCCTCTATAAATGTTTTTGAATGAAGTGGGTTGTTTCACTATTTGCGTTTGGATGTTTTTTTGGGAGCCTTACTCACTTGTTCATCTTCTGCTGGGCTGTTCCACCTTGGAGGTTCTTGTTTTGTTTGGGATCCTCTCTGTTGGTGTGTTGTCCTTGTTTCGGTTCAGCTGGCAGTTTGCTTTGTAAAGGAATTTATACTTTATATAAATTTGAGCAATTTTCTCTTGGAAAAAAAGTCTTCAAATATTGGGATTCCAAAGTTGTCCTTCTTATTCGTTCATGTTTTTCTCACTACTGTTTTAAGGACTGCTTGCTTATCAAATGAAAAATAATTTCTCTGTTTGTACTGCAGTTTGTCTATTTGGCTTTCTTTTCTTTTTTCACTCCGGAAGGCTACAAACATATTGGAAATATTGTGCTGTTAACGATCTTTTCAGTTTGAAGAGGATAAGGTACAACATCCTCTTCAAATTTACAGTTAGTTTGTCTATTTAGCTTTATTTGTTTTTATTTTTTTCACTGTTGAACGCCACAAACATATTGGAAAGATCATGATGCCTACCATCTTTTCAGTTTGAACTTTGGAGAGGATGTTGTACCTTTTGAGGATAAGGTTCAAAGAATTTCAGAAATTTGTACTGAGAGGAGAGCACACTTAACCTTATCACCTTAAGGTAAATTGTCCTGAAAGTATAATGTTTTAGACTGAATCTTATTTTTGGGTAAGGTTTTGAAATGCATGAAACTTTGATCCATGTGAAATTCAGGTTATTTTTGAAAATTTGACCAGATTCAGATCCAATTTTTTGACTAAAAAAAGGATTTGTTTGCTCCCAAGTTAGCTTACTCCATCCTTGTCATTCAGCCATAAAGATTAACAAGTCTTTAAATCTTGAAATTTGAAAATTATCCTTCTCATTCGTTCACGTTTTTCTCGCTACTGTTTTAAGGACTACTTGCTTGTATTAGTATTGCTTGTCAAAGGAGAGCACGATGAACCTTTCCAGTCCGAGGTTTTCCTTGAACATTGCATTGCATTATTCAATGGATATGTTCATCGCTCATCAACAATTCAATTAAGACTAATCAATATTGTGTATCATTTAAGCATTATATTACATCTAGAGTAGTGAGGTGCTTTACAGTTGGATGTTGAAGTGTTAGTCATATGTAATATTAAATGAAGCTAAAAATTAAAGTAAATTAAATAAAATAATAATAATAAATAAGTTTAATTAAAAAACAATTATAAGAAATAAAATAATAATAAAAATCATTATTTTGTTCATTTGTATAAACAATAATAATTAATATTTTGATGAAGACATTGCACCATTTTTCTCTTCATTTGTATAAGCAATGGAGAATTTCCTTTAATCAAGATGTTGCAATTTTATTATGTTATTGACTAAATTGAAAACCTCAAACTTTGACACCTCTATGTTATAAGATTTAATGGATAGGGAAACAAAATATTAATGCAAAACTAAGTATTGTTATCACCTATAAAAGTTAAAAAACATCATTCCATGTATGGTGCCATTGTTGATAGAAGCAACCAAAGGAACCTAATCTCAAAAAGAAAGTGAAGCAATTGACAATAGTGCACCCCATCCATACACCATCCATTGGTCGAGGCAGGATGAGACTCTGTGTCAATCAATAATATTGAATCTTTTAATTCTTTATATCTATGTGTACACTTTTATTATGCTCATATTTACATTTTTGGTATTAGGGTTCACTACATGTGGTATATAAGAAGTGATTTGGGTAATTGTGAGATTTTTTTTAATAGACTTTTTTTTTTTCCCCTTGGATGAAAAAATCTTGAAATACTTTTGTATTTTTGTATTGGTGTGGTCAATCACTATCATACTAGTTTCATTAGAAGCCTAATTTTAATTATTTTTTTGAATTGGCATTGTGACAATTGTTGGGCCTTCTTTTTTATGCTATTTTCACTATTTGTTAAGCCATTTTTGACTTCAACTTCCTCCTCTTTGACCTTGCTATTATCTTTTTTTTTTCCAAATTCCTTAGGATTTCTACAAGATATACCACTCAAGACTACTTAAGTATGAAGGTGTCTTTATTCACAAATCCCTATTTTTTTAAAGCAAAATAAGGTTAAAAGTCATTTTATTAATTAGTTGTTACAAGAATCATATGATTCTGTAACTGGTCACTGGTTTTCACATCAATGTTATTCCAAATATGAATCCACCACCTGGAGGATGTACACGATCTTGAGAATATGGTTCAGAACCTATTACATACTTGTAAAAATAATATGAGAGATCATTGGATAGTGGTACACTTTAAAGTCAACTCCAGCAACCATACGCTAAAGGCATGTTCCAAATTGTGTGGAAGATAGAGGATCTTATCCCCTGTTTTACGATGTAGTTTTTTTAAGCTATAGTACGTATGGAAAATTGCAAAAAATGTGGGATAGAGTGCTAGTCAACAACGCTCTCTTTCCATCTTGTATATCCTATAAATACAGTCTTAAGTTAGATTAAAAGGCCAGATAGAAAAACAGAGGAATTGATAAACACAACTATTGTAACTTGTTGACGTAATTTCTAGATTTTAATATAAATATCGTTGATGCTACATATGGTGTGTTCATAATCATTTACGACTATAGTTATCCTTTTCCACATGTTCTAGGATAGGAGGGCCCCCTACCTATGATATATGTTGCATTGTTAAATTTGTTTCCTTTTGCTTACTATTTTATTGTGTTATTTCCTAGATTACAGTATTATGATTTTGTGTAATGAGAAGTTTCTTTAAATGATATATGTAACATACTCAGTTCCCAATTCGGTCATGTCAGTGCTAAAATGATTCACTAAAATTTCTGATACTAAATTTAAATGTGGAAAGTGACACACAACATAGCATTCAAGTTCATTCAGTGGTCCATACTTAAAAAAAATGTATTTATAACTACTCTTTATTGTGCACAACAACAACTAAATAAATACATCGTTATTCAACCTCTTAAGTAGATATTTAAATACATTTTTATGCTTACAACAAGCAACATGAACCTAGATAACTCATAGTAAATGCACACCAAATATATATCAGCATTTAACACAATTAAACACAATAGATAATAACACTTATGTTGGCTCAAAATTGAGACCAAGATTCTTAGAAGTTACTAATGAACATACCAATGTAGTCTAGGAGCACTGGCACATTCAAACTTCTGCAAGGGAAAGAGGTCTCACCTAAAGCATAGCCGAGACGTGTGTGTGATGAAGTGAGACAAAGATGATGCATCATCAGGTTTGACACAACCATAAACGGATCCATTCATGAATACACAACAAGGCATGCATAAACATTAATTAAATGCTAAGTATACATGATAGAAGTAGTCACGCAATAGAGAACTAAGGACTAATGCTCATTATAACAAAATTTTATATCCCGAATGACCTTCTTCTCTATTATCATCATCCCAACATAGTTACAACAAATACAATCTTCATGTAATAGCTTATGCAACTAGGTCTATGCCCATATATCTATTACAGACTCTTGGGCTCTATGCAAGTACAATGCCATCCAAAACTCTTACAATAGCCTTGACAGTCAGACTCAATAATAATCATAATAATGAAGATAGCATTAAAAACCCTTCATAAGAGTACCAATAACAATAGTGACGACAACCCCTTTACCATTACATAACTCCAAATTTATAGTTTTTCTTGAGTGCTTCTTGGATTCTTGATTCTGCGGCTTCCTCTTGCATGTGGTGCATGCACTCGAAGCTCTTTTATGTTTTCCATTACTCATCTATCTAGCACATGGTGTTGTTGGTTGTTTTCGTTGCTGGTAGACTTTCAATCAATTGTTCACTAGTCTAGATGTTTTCCACCACTTTGAATCTTTCGATGAACTACTGTACTTTCCACAAAACTTTAGCATTTCCGCAAAATCGAGCATCCCTAAAAAATGAAAGGCCCAACAAGCCCTGACCACAACCTTTGACTCATCACGAGTCAACCTCTTGTCTCTTTCCTCTAACCTTCTATAGACGGATGACCCAACTTTGAAAAAAAGGAGAGATCCTTCTCATGGAAGTTGTCACAGTGCTCAATGCAGTCCTTCCATTTCCTCACCAAAATCGGGGCTCCTGCAACAAATTCCTAAGAAGCAATGAGATCGAGATCCTATGGATTTGTGTTAGGGACGTAACCCCTTACGTAGGTAGAACAATGTGTTCCGATGTAATAAAGGTCAATATTAATAAGGCCTTGCAATAAGGTAGAATAAGTTGAATGTAAGAAGACATAATAGAAGCTTCCGCTTCTAGAAGGATCTTCCTCTAGATGGCTCTCTTGATAGACATATTTAGTATAAATAGGAGTCGATGGTATGAGAACCCTAGCTTGGATATTATTGTAATAGAGATTTGCTCGACTGGAGGTTGCCCCCTCGAAGAGGCCCGTGAACATTGCTCTCAGTGATCGAAGTGCTCTTTCTGGTGTTATTATGTTATCATTTCAGTATTATTGTGGTGTTATTCTGGTTATATTATTGTTCATCTACCATTTCTAGCATTTTGTTTCCATTCTACATACTTTTTGTATCTGGAATATTACAAGTGGTATCAGAGCACTTTCCTTGGCAAAAAATTGTGGGTTAAATTATTTTTCAGGATAGAGACGTATTCCAGCGTCTTTAAGCCACAAAGATTTGTCATTACGTGCATAAACCTGTGGTTGAGGGATTCATACATGCAGGAACTACTAGTGGTTCTTAAGCGCATAAATGTTGGCCACCCTTGTAACCCCTTTTGGTACCCATTTGAGTGGTAGCGCATCATTCAAGACCTGTGTATGGATCGACCTAGATTTTCTGAAGCCCTCTTTAGATAAATCGATCGATCGCCCGACTGCTATAGTGCCACCAAGAACAACAGTCAGGAAGATACTCTCTAGTACCTGGGTAGTCGGGTAGTACGGCTAAGGGCACGGTCTAGCCTCCTTAGTTAGTGCCCTGAGATATTGGGGTGAGTCCTATTGTTGGACCCCACATGTATATTAGAGAGCTATAACATAGGGAAAACCCTTATCTGTAGAACCCTTGAATACATAACCCTTGGGGACAGAAAAAAAAAATTAAAACAGACAAGATCTATTGCCTCGCAACTGTGTTCGGGTTTCCAAATCACTACACATTTCTTCATGGTTAATAATTTGGGCATTTCATCACTACAATATTCTTTAGACCGAAGTATAACTCCGCGGAAGTTAAAAAAAAAAAAAAGTCTAGAAATTTTTGCACCATTATTTGAGACCTATTCCATTGGATTTATCTCTTCTCCCTTATCACATTCATACATATCATTTTTCAGAAAAGTTTTTACCCCACCGCCCCGTTTCGGTTCCCTCGTCATCATGGCCCATACCTGTAGCCAAGACTTGGAATCTCACTTCAATACCTTGCAATCTAATTTCATAAAGACCCAACAAGAAGTGAAACAACTCAGTGCCAATGTTGTCTCCATCAATACAACCATGTAGTCCTCCATCATCGCCTCAATCGAGGAACTCAAACAAGACATGACTACCCAACTTGAATCTGTCGTTTTGATGATCTGCACCAAGCTGCATATCCCTGTAGATAACCCTTTATCTGACCGACCTACACATACCGAAGCTGAAACTTCCTCTCATTCCCATAATTTTCATCCCCATCACTTTCAGCGTGATCTACGCCTTCCACGGGTGGATGTGACCAAATTTAATGGCTCGGATCCCACTGGTTGGGCAACCCAAATGGAACATTATTTCTCTATATACGACATTACAGATGACTTGGCCAAACTCCATTATGGTGTTCTCCATCTAGATCAATAACGTTGGCAATGGTGGCAATGGAGAAAAACATCTCGTCAAGGGTATATTGCTTGGACACACTTTGTGGCAAAGCTTCATAAATGCTTTGACACTGACGCCAACCATTTAGGACATTTGACAAAGTTGAAACAATCTGGAACAGTGGAAGACTTTATAGTTTCTTTTGAGTTCCTGGCTTTTTGGACAGAGGGCATGTATGATGTCTTTTTCCTAGAATGTTTTATCAATGGCCTCAAGGATGAGATTCGTGCCCATTTCCTCATGGCTCGGCCTCAGAGTTGGGTTGAGGCTACGAAAAGAGATAAAGAAGCACAACAGGTTGTATCTTCTCAAAACCGTAAACCCTCCTTTATTCCTTGAACTAAACCAGTAAATCCCACTACTCCCTTTGCTCCACTAAAGATCCAAAAATTGACCAGGGCTGAAATGGTTGAATGCCAACTCAAAGGCCTTTGTTATAATTGTGATGAAAAATATTTTTCGGGCCACAAGTGTAAGGAAAACAATCTTTTTATGTCCATCTGAGAGGATGTTTTGGAAGAGGAGGTTAAAACTCCCCTTGTGTCTGATTCACCTAAAACCACATACATAACCCCTCCCTCAGACCCTCTCAAAGTAGAAACGATCATTTCCCTAAATGCTCTCACTAGTTTCTCTACTCCCCAAACCCTCAAGCTAATTGGTTACATCAAGCATAGGAAGGTCATCATTCTGGTTGATAGTGGTAGCACCCATAATTTTATTCATCGCTGCATTGCCCAAGAAACTCATTTCTATATCCATGCAGTCAGTAATTTTCGAATCATGATTGCTAATGGCGGCTCCATGAAATGTGGAGGGCATTGCGAAAATGTGTGTCTCCAAATTGGTGACTACCACCTAAAATATCATATGTTTTCTATCGACATGGGCGGTTATGACATTGTGTTGGGTGCAGACTGTATAAGGATTTTGGGTCCCATTCTCATGGATTTCAAGGAATTAACCATGCAAATTGACCAGGAGGGTAAAAAATATAATTTCCAAGGCATCACCGCCGGTTCACCGGAGATCATTAGTTCCCATCGCATGGAAAATCTGCTCAAAAAAGGTCATTTTGGCATTATTGCCCAACTCCATGCCATACAAGCAACTGAGACACTCTTTATGCCACAATACCTCCAATCCATCCTCTCTAAACATCAAATGGTTTTTTCCACTCTCCAGGGACTCCTGCCTTCCCATGGTGTTCATGATCATTGTTAAGAACCAAATATCAATATAGCATAGAAAAACCTCAAAATAAGTACTCAACACCTTGAAAAAGAGATAATTTCAGATAATAAGCCGGTTCGAGGGGGAAACCTCCTTTTACCCCACATAAATGTTCCAGTACAAGATGATTCAAAATGAAAATGTCTCCTTGGTATATATACAAGACTAGGATGTATAATTACAACTAATAGAATAAAGCCGATATAAATAAAATAACATTACTAATGTAATATGCCCTAATTAATGGGTAATGAGCCAATATTAGGGCTTAACATGCCCTTCGCCTTGAGACAAGTGTTGTCCGCAATGATTGAGTAACTCTGGATGCTTCTGTATAAAAGACTCATCTTCCCAAGTGGAATCTTCAGCCTATAGTTTCCTCCATTTAATGAGATGCTCTGAAATGGATCTATTCCGTAGCTGGTGAATTCTTGTGTCAGTGATGGATCTAGGATCCAATATGATTTTTCCTTCCTCTTCAAGTTCTGGCAATATAGATTGAACTGAGATCTTGTCACCTATAACCTTTTTTAAGCATGAAACATGGAAAATTGGGTGTACTCGTGAAGATGCAGGCAACTCCAATTTGTATGCCATAGTACCAATATTTTGCAACATCTTATAAGGGCCATAGTACTTTGGTGATAGTTTATTGTCCGTCTTGGCTTGCTTGAGGGACATCTGTTTATATGGTTGTAATATTAAAAACACCCAATCCCCTACTTCAAAACTTATTTCACTATGATGTTGATCTTCTTGTTGTTTCATGCAATTGTGTGCCATGGTCAGGCTGTCCTTTAAGATTTGGAGAACTTGTTGTTGATGTTCGATGTGATCTTCCACTACTTGAACCTTAGATTCTTCTTTTAGATAAGAAGTGATGGAAGGAGGGTGGTATCCATAGAGTGCCATAAATGGTGTCATTTTTGTTGCAGTATGAAAGGAAGTGTTATACCACTAGTTTTCCAAGGGTAACCATTTGAACCATTGTGTTGGTTTATCAAGGACACAACAATGAAGGTAGCCTTCCAGACATTTGTTCACCATCTCAGTTTGTCCATCAGATTGAGGATGATAGGACAAGCTATGAGGCAATTGAGTACCCAAACAAGAAAATAATTCTGTGCAAAAATGTCCAATGAAGATGGGATCTCTATCACTTACAATAATCTTTGGGCTGCCATGTAGCTTTTGAACTGTCTCCATGAATGCGGTGGCAACTGTACTAGCTTTGAAGGGATGAGAGAGTGCAC
>ML810783.1:61675-79734 GCA_009831015.1 Picea engelmannii | reverse complement strand
ATGTTGTTTTTGGGATATCTTCTTCCTTCATTCTAATCTGATGATACCTTGAACGAAGATCCAATTTTGTGAAATAGATTGCTCCATGTAGTTCATCTAACAATTCATCAATGACAGGAATGGGAAGATTATCTTTAATAGTGATCTTGTTGAGCTCTCTATAATCTGGACACATACGCCATGAGCTATGTTTCTTGAATACCATTACCACTAGTTCAGAGTAAGAACTTTGGCTAGGTATAATAATGCCAAACTCTAACATTTCTTCAACAATACACTCAATTTCACTCTTCTAGGCATAAGGGTATCTGCATGGCCTGATGTTAGGAGGAACACTCCTAGCAATTAGGTGAATTTCATGATCATGATTTCGAGTGGGTGGAAGACCTTTGGTAATATATTCAAATACTTTGGAATGCTTATCAATGATCTCTTGGAGATCTTGAGAAATAGATGTCTTAGATGTTTGAACATCTAGTGAGCATAGTTGTGCAATAACGCCTTGATGCCCCTTTTTCAATAATTTTGTCATGCCATTAGAGCTTATCACCTTACCAGGTTTCCCTATGATACCTCTTAACTCAATTTCTTTTCCTTCCAATGAAAATTTCATGAAATTTTCTTGAAAATTAAAAGCCATTGTTCCTAATGATTGTAACCATTGGATTCCTAGTACAACATCAGCACCACCCATGCGTATAGCAATCATTGGACTATTCATTACATATTCCCCCATACTAAGATTGACCTTATTTCATTTTCCTAAGCAATTGATATTTCCTCCATCTATAATCATTACTTGAAACTCTGGCACTGGATATACAAAGCAATTGAGAGCTTTGGCTAATTTATAGTGAATGAAATTATGAGTACTACCATAATCAATTAGGACTATTACCTTTTTCTTTTTGATGTATTCTTCGATTTTGAGGGTTTGAGGAGTGCTAATTCGAACCAATGCATTACACGATATCGTGGGAGTCAACTCTTCAGACAAAATTGCTTCTACGTTTTCATCTTGAGATTGTTCCTGTTCTTGTTATTCTTCCTCTTCACAATCTATGTAGAATAATTTCTTCTCACCACACTTATGTCCCTTACTGTACTTGATGTCACAATTAAAGCATAAACCTTTTGCTTTTCTTTCCTCCAATTGTTGAGGTGTGAACCTTGTAGGTTGAGGTGGTTTAGAAGAAGGAGCATTATTCTTTCTATAGATGTTAGGATTGGTCCTTCTAGTAGCCATAGACATATTTTTACTTTCAACATTTCTTGCCACCCTAAATACATTCTCCAATGATTTGGGTTCCCAAAGGCGAACCTCATGTTGAATGTTATCCTTTAAAGTTCCTATGAATACATCAATCAAGTACTCATCTGGAATATATGTTACCTTTATATTCATTTTTTGGAAGTTCTCAATGTGCTTTGTAACTAAACTGTTTTGCTTGAGATTTATCAATTGGCTAAAAAAGGTATTGCTCCTTGTATCCTCATAGTGTGCTATCATTTCTTCCGTGAAAATTGTCCAAGTGACGAGTGATTTGTGAGAACAAATCCATCGATACCATACAAATTGATTGGGTTCTAAATATAAAGAAGCAATTCATACCTTTTGTGTATGTGGCACATTATGTAGATCAAATAATTTCCCCATCTGAAGTATCCATGTGATTGGGTCCTTGTGATCAAATTTCCTCATATCGATCTTAGGAACGTGGTTGGTCTTCAACCCAAAGTTCGAGTTTCTCCATTCTAGATTCACCTTCCTTGTGTCCTCATCATGAATTTCATGGGATACATTTTCACTTTCAGGTGTCCTCTCTATTAAGAAGTTTTTCAATCCTTCCATGATTTTCCCTTTTAAGCCATCCATCTTAGTATTTATTACCTCAAACTTAGCTTCTGTTGAATCCATCATCTCTTATAGTTCATCTTCTGTTACTAACTTCTTTTGTAAATCATTTATGTCCCTATGCATTTCTTCACCTTCATCAAGAGTTGATGTAGGATTTTCTGGAGGATTATTTGGTGTAGAAGTTCCCTTTTTGGGTGGCATGTTGGCCAGGTATCACTTTTGAACCTTGATTTTGAGGTGGTTCTGCTAGACAATATTTCTTCTGTTGTATATCCAAATTTTCAGCCCTTCCGGGTATGAAACTTTATTTTTTGTATTTCAATGATATTTCTTCTCTACAATGCCACAGGTCTGATCAAAATTGGATGTGCCAAATGGAATTTATAGTAACTTCCCCACAACTTGCTGATTTTTTTCCTTTCCAGGAGATCTAACTTGTATAGCGTGCCCCACACAAAATAATTGATATAAAATTCTGAAACTACTACCCAAAATACTACAGACTGTCAAATATCCAATGCAACCAGTCTCACTCAATTTGGATACTCTAGGAAGAAGTTATGATTGTTTTACTTGGAACACCTTCTTGAGACTAGTCAAATAGGCTATCTTCCACAGGGTGTATCTAAAAATGTACAATGACCCAAAAGCTAAAAGCTTTACCATAGATACCTTACTAATTTTTGTAAATATCCTCTGGAGTTTAGGGTCTGAAACGTTACAGAAAATTTTGTATAGAGAAAATGCCTCAACGAATCAGTTCAGGATGATTCCAAAACCCTATCTTGCACAAGTTGTATCTCTGGAAGTATAAGGCCTCAAGAGCTGAAATTTTATCTAAACATAACTTGGTCTGTCTAGTAAATATCCTCCAAGATGTGACTTTTGAAACGTTGTATAAAAAAATTTACAGCAAAAAATCCAAGGTGTCTCAGATGTAGCAGCAAAACCCTATGACCTTGAGCTCTGATACCATATGTTAAGAACCAAATATCAATATAGCATATAAAAATCTCAGAATAAGTACTCAATGCATTGAAAAAAAGATAATTTCAGATAATAAGCCTCTTAGAGGGGGAAACCTCCTTTTACCCCACATAAATGTTCAAGTACAAGATGATTCAAAATGAAAATGTCTCCTTGGTATATATAGGACACTAGGAGGTATAATTACAACTAATGGAATAAAGCTGACATAAATAAAATAACATTCCTAATGTAATATGCCCCATTTAAGGGGTAATGATCCAATATTAAGGCTTAACAATCATTCCATTCCCCTTATACTAGGAATCCTCCCTCCCAATATATGTCCCTATCATCACCCCTTCTCCCAGAAAAATGAAATTAAGAAAATGGTTCAAGAACTACTTAATGCATGCGTTATCCACCCTAGTACAAGCCCCTACTCTTCTCTTGTGGTCATGTTCCTGAAGAAATAAGGTTCTTGGCACATGTTTCCTGACTTCCGTGCCCTCAAAAAACTCACCATTAAAGACAAATTTCCCATTCCTATCATTGATGACCTCTTGGATGAATTGAGTGGTGCGTCGTTCTTTACTTAACTTGATATTCGTTCTGGATACCACCAGATCTGTATGAAAGAGGGAGACATTCCTAAGACTACCTTTAGAACTCATGAGGGCCACTATGAGTTTTTGGTCATGCCCTTTAGTTTGTGTAATGCACCCTCCACCTTTTAAAGCCTCATGAATCATGTCTTTTTCCCCTTTCTCCGTCATTTTGTCTTAGTTTTCTTTGATGATAGCCTCATCTATAGAAAAACCTGGACATACCACCTTGCTCATGTGGACCGAGTTCTCCTTCTACTCTCTCAACATCAACTTTTCCTGAAATAATCTAAATTTTCTTTTGGCGCCTCAGAAATCGAGTACTTGGGCCATCTTATTGGCAAGAACGACGTCAGGGTGGATCCTAAAAAGATTGAAGCTATGAAAGATTGGCCTCACCCAAAGGCTCTCAAAATATTGCAAGGATTTTTGGGCCTAACAGGTTATTATCGCAAGTTTGTTAAGAATTATGGAAATATTGCAGCACCTCTCACGACACTCCTTAAAAAGAATTCTTTCACTTGGACCCCAGTAGCTGCTTAGGATTTTCAAACCTTGAAGATGGCCATGTGCACCACTCTAGTCCTCGCCCTTCCTAATTTCACAAAGACCTTTGTCCTAGAATTTGATGCTTCAGGGAAAGGTATTGGAATTGTCCTTATGCAAGAGGGCCAGCCTTTGGCCTTTACCAACAAACAACTGTCTGAATGAAATTTGGGCAAATCAATCTATGAAAAGGAAATGTTGTCTATTCTACATGCCATTGATTTGTGGCACCCTTATCTATTGGGGAAATGCTTCAAAATTAAGACAGACCATCAAAGCCTCAATCATTTTATGGAAAAATGCATTTCCTCCCCAAAGAAACAAAAATGGGTGACTAAGCTATTTGGATATGATTATGAGACCATTTACAAGAAAGGAAAAGACAATGTTGTGGCCGATGAACTTTCCCAAAAATATGAAGATGAAGGATCCCTTTTTTATCTCTCCTTCATTGTACTATATTGGCTCCAAGCCGTTTGCCAGTAATGGCTACATGATCCCAAAAGTTCGCATCTGATACAACAATTGCAGCCCAATTCTCTAGTTTCCTTAGGGTACTCATGGCTCCATGATGAGATTCGATACAAAGGTCGTTTGTATTTAAGTAAACAGTCAAAACTTAAATCAACGGTGCTTTTTGAGCTTCATGCTACACCCACAGCTGGGCACTCCAGGTTTACCAAAACCTATGACAAGGTCAAATGTTCTTTTTCTGGGATGGTATGAAACAAGACGTTCATAATTTTGTGGTGTAATGTGATGTGTGTCAGGGAAACAAGGGAGAAACAATCAAATCTCCGGGCACATTGCAACTGCTTCTGATTCCACCTGCTATTTGGAAGGATATCTCTATGGATTTTATTTCAGGCTTACCTAAATCGGGTAATAAATCAATCATCATGGTGGTAGTTGATCTCCTTTCCAATTATGCTCATTTATGTGCTCTTCAACACCCATTTACAACATCCATAGTGGCTCAACTTTTCATGGATCAGGTCTTCAAGCTTCATGGCATGCCACATTCTATTGTTTATGATCGTGACCCAACTTTCACCAATGATTTTTGGCAAGAACTATTCAAGCTACAAGGCACCCAATTGCATCTCATCACAACTTATCATCCCTAGATGGATGGTCAAACTGAAGTTGTCAACAAGTGTTTGGAAACATATTTGAGGTGTTTTGAATCGGAAAAGAAAAATTGGTGGGCTCAATGGTTACCCTTAGCTGAATGGTGGTACAACACTTCATACCATACAGCTACACGCATGACTCTGTTTGAAGCAGTCTATGGCCAAAATCCACCTTCAGTTCTCTCATATTTACCAAGTGTCTCGAAGGTCCAGGCGGTTGACCAAATGCTTATAGTTTGAGAGGCTATTCTCCATACCCTCAAAGAGAATTTGGTCATGGCTCAAAATTGCATAAAGAAACAAGCAGATCGAGGTCACTCTGAACGTTAATTTTCCGAAGGGGATCAGGTGTTTCTTCGACTGTAACCTTACAAAAAAAAATTCCTCAAGGTCGAACATTGTTAGAAGCTGGCACCCAAATTTTATGGTCCTTATATAGTTCTCAAGCATGTGGGATAGGTGGCCTATCAGTTAGTTTTTCCTAGTCATTCTAAGCTACATCCTGTTTTTCATGTTTCATGCTTGAAGAAGGTGATTGGAACTAAGTGCCAAACTCAAACCAACCTTCTCGATTTGGATGAAGAAGGCTCCATTTGGCTATAGCCACAAGTAGTTTTGGACCAGCGTGAGCATTGCCTGCATCAGCGAACCATCAAGGAAGTGTTAATTGAGTGGAAAGATACAACTCTAGCAGATGCCCCTTGGGAACTAGCTACCATTCTGAAGCAATTTTCACATCTCAAGCCTTGAGGACAAGGATTTTTTTAAGGGGGAGGACATGTTAGGGACCTAACCCCTTACATAGGTATAACAATGTATTTTGATGTAATAAAGGTCAATATTAATAAGGCCTTGTAATAAGGTAGAATAAGTCGAATGTAAGAGGACCTAATAGAAGCTTCCGCTTTTGGAAGGATCTTCCTCTAGATGGTTCTCTTAATAGACATATTTAGTATAAATAGGAGTCGAGGGTATGAGAACCCTAGCTTGGATATTATTGTAATAATGCTCTTCTCTACTGGAGGTTTCCCCCTCGAAGAGGGCTGTGAACATTACTCTCAGTAACCGAAGTGATCTTTCTTGTTTCATTATGTTATCATTTCAATATTATTGTGGTGTTATTATGGTCATATTGTTGTTCATCTTCCATTTCTCGCATTTTATTTCTGTTCTGCATACCTTTTATATCTGGAATATTACATTTTGTATCCAACAAGGTAGTCCATTATGTGTTAGAAATGGACTCAAGTTGTTGTATCTTGACATACTCACCCTACACTGTAGGCCGAAAGTTCTAAAGTTGTTTCTTTGTGGCCCTTGTAGACTCATCCAACACATCCATCCATTCATCTTTGACCCGGATCTCTGCAAACTTGGCTACCTTCTCCATAGGGTCAATAAGGTCTTGGGCCTCCACATGTATCCTATTGAGTTGGGTGCGCAATTCTTCAGTTGGTTGGCTGCATCATTCTAGTAAGTCAACCCAGTCGTTAACCATGTCAAAGAGTCAGCGACATTCTTTATCATGATGATGAAGAGAGGACCTGACTTGAGTTCCCTACACAACTTCCTGCATAAGCTTCTACATGAGCTCTTTGGGATGCTCCTTTTATTTCAATTTGATCGCAGCTAACTCTTGTTGCAGGGTGTTAGTATTTGTGGTCAGTTGTGACCAAGTATCAACAATGATATCAATTCATTGTAGAGGAACAACTAGAGTGATTCCCTCAGGGAGCTTGGGAGAAAGCTATCTAAAGGTGGGCCAGACACGAACAAGTTTCTATGACACAACCGTAATAATGGATTCAACATGTACCTGTAATCCATTCTTAGATTTGCAGCAGATGACGTTGTAATAACTACATTGCAGAGTTTTTGTGATTGGTGTGTGAGCTCTTCATTTGTTTTCTCAACTGCAGTGATCCTCTGTTCTATTTGATCATTGGAGGCCTGAATAATATGCAAAATTTGCGGCATAGCCCAAGTTGAAATATTTCCACTAGTAAGAGAGGGATCCAAAGGCCACCTCACAACAATCCGTTGGTTGCTGGAAACAAAAAGTTATGATAGATTGGGGGTGCCAGCACCATCTGGACTAGTTGATGGAACTCTAAATCTACATGCAAATCAGTCTTGGACCTCTGAAGCACATATTGTGACTATACTTGTTTTCTATAGGAATAACTCCAGGATAGGTTGATACTATTGCAGGTCCTACAACATGGTCATAATTTGTTCCACGACCAAGGTCATACTATGAGATGATTAGGTGTCATCCTGGGTGTCCAGATGGTCCTGTGAAGGATCTTGATCCACTAGAACTTGCATCTTTGGGCCTGTCTCTTTCTTTGAATGGAGAGTAGTTTATGGTCATGTGTCTAAGGGGACTTGAACTTGCAAAACATGGGGAAAATTAGATCATATGGGTATGGTGGTCTCAGTAGTTGTAGTAGAAGGGTCAACAAACTTGGGAAAGATTGTCTCGAAATGGGTGTGTGAAGGGGATGATGAGGTAGTGAATGGGACATCAACAAGAAAGATATGTTGTTGGCTAGGAAGTTCCTCAGGGATGAAGGTAGAATTTTTCTTCACTGCAGGTCATCGATGATGGCTATCACAGGGACCAAGGAGGGAATGGGGGTCGTGGTGTGAATAAGAGTGGTAGTTGTGTGGTATGAGCGGTAGTGGTGTGGATTGATGGTGTAGTGGTGAGGATCAGAGGAGGAAGGGAAGACAACAATTGTGGCCTCAATGATAATGGGGTCAATGATAGAATTAGAGGGAGATTCAATGTGTGGCTTCTTTAAAGGAAATGTAGAAGCAAAAACTTCATGTAATTTCTTACCATAAATGGTGGAATCATCTGGAATGGTTGAGAATGGAATTTGTATTGTACCCCTAGGTAGCACTTCCTCTTTCCATTTGTCTCCCCCCTCCTCTGAGCTTGAAGGTGTCTAATATTTCTTTGCAAAGCTGGTCCCATCACCAAAGTTTTACGTAGGAGATGGTCATTACAAAATTGCAGGCATGTAGTAGGTAAAGCCTCATCATTTCTTCTCCTTGGTAACTCCGGGCCAGGCCATAAATTCCTTGTCCAAAAGGGCCTCATCCGGGTATAATGAAAATGGAGTCGTGTGAAAAAGTTTTGGGAAAGAACCAAGGGTCTGGACAAATGTGTTGTCCTGGTTCATACCAAACCATATATTATGGGTGTGTCGATTGTGAAAATTATGCAGAATCCTGAGTTGTTGAGTAGAGATGATGATATCATTATACCACTTTAGATAGGCAATTTCATAGTCTACTGCGTTGGAAGTGTGAGCATGCCAAGATTCAAACAAATTGGAAAGGAATCTCTCAGGAGTGGTAGACAAAGAACGTCCCAATGGTGGCTTTCACTTCCACATTGCGAAAGCAACTAACAGATATCCATAGACAAAATAGGTGGACCATTCATGGGCATCAACACATGCCTGCAACAACTTAGTGAGAAAGTAATGACTGATCCAGGTGGATATCGATGACCACCCACCTATTCCAACTGGCTCAAAACAGTTTTCTAGCGACTTACTATTTTTAGTAGTTTTTCGGTTCCTAAACTTCTGGGGCCATTTTGAGGGCCTAAATGAAGGTTTTTTGGGATCGAGCACCTCAATGATATCTAAAGGCTCTAATTGAGCCCCCAAAATGAATCTCCTCGATGATACCTTTCCAACGATCTATCGTTCACCTCAAATAGAGATCGTATGCCAAAGTTATGCCCCAGGGAAGTTGATATACCAAATTACCCAAAACGGGGTCCACAAAACTGTTGGATTTTCATCTTCCAGGGTTAGGGTTTTGGATTTTATTTATGATAAAAATGCCTTTGGATCCTCATTGTAAAATAATCTTCTTGCAAATGCAAGTAGCCGTCACATCTCTTCTTAGAGATAAGCTGCGACCATTCTAGCGATTCTTTCACTCTATATTTTTATAGTCTTTTGTACATTTTCGCTCATTAATACAAATTGTGTATTACTATATCTCTGTGTTTATGGTTGCATACCTGATACATTTCTGTTATATTATTGGATATTCGAGATATCTCTGTACTTTTGTTTATTATATCTCTTCTCTCATTTCATGCCAAAAATAATCTGGATCACTGACACCAGTTGAGTTGGGTGCCTTCCTTACATAATTCTGCCACATAGATAATGTATAGCATGCATTCACCCTTCTAGTAATTCTTCATGACCTTGCTTGTAGTTATATAGTAGGCATAGTGAACGTGCTCATCATTGATGAGATCAATATGCTCTCCCCGACCTCCTCGTCGGGTGCCATACTTGTCATATAAACCGATTTCTCTCTTCTTGCAGTCATGCTTCCCTGAGCCCTAGAAGTCATATTTTACATCCTTCTCTTCCATATATGAGCTAGTAAGCTTGTGGATATCATCCACATGGATGGGGTAGGATTGGTCCATCCATAAGGTACTATTGTGCACACGACTAATAAGAAACTTGGTGCATCGTGTAACATTTCCAGTGGTGCCAAACACCGACATGTCATATAGATTCATCAATGTGGAATTTCATAGGTGGATGTATGTTAGTTTCCACTCCCATTGTATCTCACCAATCAGTAGTCTCAAACAATCCATAAAGGTATGAAGAGCCATCTATAGAAACTGGGTGGCATCGGTGAAATTAGTATCCAGCAACTGAGTCTGCTCAACTTTTCCATGGAGATCACCTATGAATTTGACCTGTGGATTGACGAATTCCTCTAGAATATCCCCATTGGGGAAAAATCCCCATTCGATAGTGTGAATCATTCTAGTAAACCAATATTGGTAGAAAAAAATGACTGGTGGACAAAAGTATGGGTGCGGGATCATGAATTGATCAGGAGGCTCCAATATTGAATATGTAATCAACTTGACTAAGACACAATGATGTTTATCAATTGGGAAAAGTCAAGTTTATAGGAACAACTGGGAGGTGACGTAGCGAGCATGCATTCAAATATACAACATAGAGGTAACTCGACATCAACGTCAGACATATACATTGAACGAGGAAAAATCCACGAGTGATTTGGGTAATTAAGTGCATAAGAGGAAGTATTGCACATGGATACTGACAGTTGTGAGTATTTAAATGACTTTGACCGATGATGACATGACGAATTTTTTTTTTTATCAATGACATTTAATGAACATCATGACAGTGATAGGGCATGGATATCGAAATTAGTCGAAGCTACTAAATGCACCAAGATTTCATTTAGACTTCGATTTGGACTTCCCCAACCACAAATCTGATATCTAGGATGGATAAATTGACAATGAAAACTAAAATCTAGACCAAGTGACAATGAGACACATCACCCTTTTATTAACAGAAAAGGAAGATATCAAAATAACTAGAAATTCTACCTACTAGACTCACTCCTGGTGACAAGAGTGCGGTGAAATTTCACTTATGGAGAAGAAATGTAAGGATTTAGGAATGCATCATTCACCCATACAGGACAAAGGATATCGTCTAGTTGCATGAGCCTAACAACATTGGATTCTTAGATTTCTGCAACTATAAAAGATCCTAGTCAATGCATTTGTAAGTTCCCCAGGTGTTTTTGATACTTGTTGTCATATAAAAGGACTTGGCCACCTTGTGCAAAAGACTTAATCTTGATATGTCTTTCATGAAAATACTTATGCTTAACCTTTTACACAGTCTGATGAAAATATGCGATAAATCAAGTTTCATTTATTTCCAAAAACTCAGTGACCCATTCCGCAAGTGATTCATCCTCTGTCATATCAATTACGTGTGCAATTTATAAGCTCAAGGTGATAAATTCGGCTGGGGAAATTTCTTCTCTACCATAAGAAATTTGAATTGAAGTATACTTAAGCCCATAATATTGTTGGAACCCTTTTGTCCCAGGCATACCTATTTGCGCAACATACCTTTGTTATTCAGTGTTCCAGAATCTTGTTAAAGGCCTCAACTTTACCATTCACTTCAGGATGATACTGACTACTCTTGTGATGTTAAATTAAGAACTCACTAGTGAGACTGGCTACAATGTCATTGATGAAATGTGCCCCCTGATCACTAGTCAAACTCTGAGGACATCCAAACCTAGTAATGATGTTCTAAAAAATAAATCGCGTTGTTGTTTCTATAGAGAAATATTGAACAATTTATTCTTCATCCCAATGATTCAAATAATCAGTTGCAGTAATAATGTATCTTTCCTTTGAGTTCTTCGTAGGGGGGTTTATTGGACCAATGAAACCAATAACCCATGTTTCAAAGGCCTGCAATGCCTGAAAAAGGTGTAATGGTAACTCATCCTTGCATGATGGATTACCAAATCGTTGATAGACATCATATGCTCTTGCATAATATTTGTTATCCTTGAACACCATTAGGCACCATAATCCTTCCTGTAATATATTTTGGGTAGTTTTCTTTCCACCTATGTGTCCTCCCCCAAATCCACAATGACACCCCCACAAAATATCAGGTCTTTCATGGTTAAGTACACATCTTCTAAGGATATTTCCCAATCCCAAATTGTACAGCTGGCCTGCAATCAACTAATAGTTTTTTGCACAAACCAATAGGTGTCTCTTTTTAGCTACATAATAACCTTTAGGGAAGACACCCATGCTAAAAAATAAGGCAATGTCGGACAAGTAATCAAAGAATGAATTCAACTTTGAAAAGGTCAACTTTAGGGAGTTGGTCATCTACAACTATGCCACTCTCTCCTAACTCTAGTATAGAAAAATGTTCGGGACCCACATGTAGTTAACATGGTTTAACTATAACCTCAAAAGAAAACTTTTGAAACAACAACAACAACCATCTAGAAATTTGGCCTTCCAACACATGCTTATTAACCAAGTATTTTAAAGAAGAATGATCAGTGAAGAATTTAAAATGGCCTCCTAACATATAATATCTAAACTTTTACAAATCATAAACCATCGCCAAACCTTCCATTTCCGTGGTGGTATAGTTGCGCTTGACATCATAAAGATTCTTTCTAGCAAAATAGATAGGATGATCCGTATTCCCTTCACTAGGTTGTGCAAGGATATCCCTAAAGCAATGTCAGAAGCATCAATGTGTACATGGAATTCCACATTCCAAGTTGGATATATGAGAATAGGGGAAATACTTAGTTTTTCTTTAAGCGTTTCAAAGGCTAGATCACACTTTGGATTCCAGGTGAAGGCTTCATATTTCTTTAGTAATTTATCCAATGGGGAACTGATACATGCGTAATTTATGATAAAGAAGTGATAATACCCCGTATGGCCCAACATTGACCTCAACTATTTAGCACTAGTAGGAGGAATATTTAGTATCACAACAACCTTTGTAGGATCAACCAACACTCCTTCACTGCACACTATATGCCCTAGAATATTTTGAAGGGTACAAAAAATACACTTCTTCAAATTTAAAGAAATTTGTATTTGTCTACAATGATCAAACATCAACCACAATAAACCTATGTTCTCCTTTAATAGGTTGTACATAGTTCAATCATCCATATACACTTCATTAAATTTATGAATAAAATCATGGAATGCAACAATAACTATGGGCGAGAAGATGACTAGGGCATTCTTTAGGCCAACGGGTATAACATTATAAGAAAAAGATCCCCATTCTGTAGTGAAAGTAGTATTTATTTTATCCTCGTCTGCAACCCTAACCTAATGGTAGCATGATAATCCATCTGTAAAAGAATGGGCTTCATTTCCTGCTACTTGATCGAGGACTTCATCACTAAATGGGGTGGGAAACGAGTCATGTACACAGGCTGAGTTGAGACTCCTATAACAATTGTCGACTAAAGAGATGCATCGAGGCTTGCTGATCTTTATTGAACATCCTAACTGATATCAAGGACTCATTTCTGGTCATTCATCAATCATGGTGATATGGTGAAAATGATAAACCCTAATTCTTATTAGTCCTTGCTTGAGGCATAAAGGGACTATGGCGATCGATAATTCGTTGACTACATATTACTTTGTCCTTTGACCAAAAATATTTGCATAATACCTATTGTTGGAGCTAGGGAGTTAAAATCATATATTTTTATATAATAAAAAGTACCATATATGTACTCATCTGATTGGATAAGAGATTGGAGGTGTTATTGGTGGCTTCGCTATTCCCAATGTTTTATATGGAAACATATCCAAACTTTTTCTTGTACACAGTCTTTTTGAATCATATATTTTTCCTGTATATTGCTTGAAGGTGGATTAATGATAGCATTAGTTCGAATGTTTGTATCAGCATTTTCTGCTAGATGAATATATTCCTAAGTTTTGATATGTACTAAGAATATTGAAATGCTTTGATATCCAAGCTTTATAGTGATTGAGAGTTCCAAAGTTTATAACATCCTTGCCGGATTTATTTTTGTTGAAATGTATTGACACTTTTTTGGAGATGCCTCAATAGGCCTGACAGGTCAAATGTTTAGATGATGCAACATACTCCAACAGGCCTGACGTCTTAAATGTTTTCATACCATGAGGTCCTTAGACAACATGACAACCTTAAATGTTTCTGCAAATACGCTTCTCGGAGTACATTTTTCCTCAAAATTTTCCATACAGTTACAATGAATTTTCATAGTCTTGTTTGTCCACCACCAGTTCAATAGCCATTGTATGTTTCATCCTTCTTCTACCTTTGCAATGCAATTTCGTTATCATTGAAGATACATACATTGTTTATTGGTTCGATGAGTGCTTCTTCTTCGTTGGTTTGTCGGTTGCTACTTCTTGTTGTTGTTTCGTTCATGAGTTGACCTGCGATTCTGTATTTCATAGTTTCAGAGTAAGTTTCGATGCCATAGTTTCATTTTCTATTCCTTGTTTATTGTTCAGTGTTTGCAGTTTGCAAGCAAGAACGTTTGCTTATTTGTAGTGGCATGGTCCTCGTATGTTTCTAGTTCCTTCTATACTTGGGCTGCAGTTTCGTAATCGTTGGAGATACATATGTTGTTTACTGTCTTAGTGGTTGTTGTTGGTTCGTTGGTTCGTGGGTTGCTGGTTCTGTTTGTTTGGCTTGGGTTTA
Organism: Picea engelmannii; assembly: GCA_009831015.1. Taxonomy (NCBI): domain Eukaryota; kingdom Viridiplantae; phylum Streptophyta; class Pinopsida; order Pinales; family Pinaceae; genus Picea; species Picea engelmannii. The sequence goes on along the minus strand of ML810783.1, from coordinate 65,516 downwards.
TGCTTTAGGGCCCTCGGGGTGTAGTTCAACATGTTCATGGTATCTCACTGGTTTGGTGCTTGTTGTTTTCTTTTGTTTGATTCGGCCTTATAGGGTTGGGGTTCAACGGCGGTGGTTGGAGCTTTTCTTTTTTCTTTTTTTTTTGGATTATTATTGTTTTTTGGAGCACTTTACGATGTTCAACCCCTGTACCCACGAGTCGACATGCAGTTGTGTTATTTTCCCTATCTGTCAAGGTTGATATCTGTTATTCTGTGAGATTTTTCTAGTGCTTCAGTGTTGGCATGAAAGAAAATAGTTGCATGCAATTTTTTTCGAGGATTACATGTGAAATTGCAATATCCGTTGTTTTTGTGTTAGAATAAAGCATATGCAGGCTACATTTATAAACCATATATGTCAGATGTGTCGATATGACATTACATGTTATTTCTCCTCTACATAGACTGGTGTGCGCACGATACAATTTGTGTTGTGCTTGAGATATGATATGTGCAACAAAGATTCTACAAGATTATATTTGGATGTTTGGGTAGTTTTCCAGGAAAACCAAAAACTTGTATCGTGGGCACAACAGTCTGTGTAGAGGATAAAGAACATGTGTTTCGATAGGTGGAATCATATATGGATAATTTTCCATGGAAAACCAGAAATAGTTTAGCTACGTCCATGCAATTGTGTGATATTTTGTGGCTTGTAATATATTTTGTGCAGGGAAAAAAAAATTACATGTTCACAACCATGGATGGAGAAGTGAAAAGGTTCATGTTTTTTCCTATCTTCTAGACTATTCATTGAGTCTATTTTGTTGTATGTACATATTTCTTGCTTTCTGGTGCATACCATCTTCCATTCATGTTCATTGTATTTTGTGCATTCCCACATTCAAACAAACAAAATAGCTGGAGAAAATGAGGGAGTCTTGACTGCATTAGTTGAAGAGGATATAGAAAGGTGCATGCTTGTATTGTTATTTCATATTGCATTGTTTTGTATTTCATTTATGGTTTGAATATGTCTTCACCTAGATTATTATATGTGCATTTTGCGTGCCTTCCTACATGGTAAGTTATCTTCATTACATGCCTTCCTGCATACTAACCTGCTTCATGTCCATTGTGTTTTCACTGCATTGGTACATTTAAACAAATAGAATAGTTGGAGATAATGATGGGCTCTTTCTCTGGTAAATAACCCTGTTTCTCTTTATTTTACAGGTCTGTCTTCATTATAATTTATCTTCAATACATGCCTTCCTGCATACTAAGCTACTTCATGTCCGTTGTGTTTTCGTTGCATTGCTGCATTTAAACAAACATAATGGCTGGAGAGGACGATGGACTATTTGGCGAGTAAATATACCTATTTCTCTTTCTTTTAGATGTTTGTCTTCATATTAACTTTCCTTCATGTCCATTTCATATTCGTCGTTGTTGTCTTGGAAAAAATAGGTTGCTTGGATTCGGAGATGAATTGTTCTGTGCAACACCAAAGGGTTCTCTGGTACAATATTCTAAAAGGTATACCAAGTGTGCTGGTAAATTAAATATACAAACCGAGTGGGGGCATATAATATTAGACTTGAAAATGATGGCTCGGCAGCAATGGGCCTTTCTTCCCTCCCTATTTCTCCTTTTTCCATTTTTTTTTCTAATTCATTTGCTTAGTGTACTTTCCGAAAATGCCTTGATGCACTGGTTGGCGGACAAACGATTTCACATTTTTGGTCGTGCTTCTACCTTATTCCATAGTTACCCACTTTCTTGATTGCGGGTACCAGGTTGGAAGGTTGAAGATTGCTCCCCTGGATTCCAGGGGTCTGTGATATATAGATTGGCCATGGTGCCTCACCCTCACACCCTGTTTACTGTCAAACATTTCTCCAGTTAAAAAAAATCAGATGCATACAATTTTATGGTTATTTAGTCCTTCTTATGGTCAATATACAATGCATATGCTTGTTTAGTCCTGATGTTCATCTGCACATGCTTGGATCAGAAAAAGTTGGACTAGTGACATGGGCATGAGCAGTCAGTCATCCCAGACATCGATAGACTAACAAGGCCAAAGGTAAAGATGCATACGCTTTTCTCTTACTATGTTTACTAAAAAAATATCCTCAGGTATATATTCATCTATGGCATGGTGGATATGTTGATGTCATTTGCAATACATGGTTTGTAGCTCGCAAGAAGTATCAACAAGTACAAGCGAGATGTCGAACGTGTTGCATGTTCCACAGACTAAGAGGTGTGGTTGCAAAACTCCGGCTCCATATTTCATCAACGCTATGCGTGTACTTGTAGATTTATGCTAGTGAAAGAAGAATAAAAAAAAAATGCACACTACCATTCACTTTAGTTTTCCTGTTTAAAAATTGTTGCTAGGTCTAGAGTTGTAACATCCAAAGTACTATCAATAGAGGGCTTTAACAACTGCCGAACTGGACAAGCTTTTATCGGGGACATAATGGTCGCCTATAGCACCTACTTGGACAAGAAAAACAAAAGTAGATCCATTATGCATGATGACATGACAGACAAGGAGGCCATGATGACAGTGACACAGATTGTTCCTCCACAACTTGTCCAGAAACATGCGGAAAAGATATTGCCAGGTAATGGGATATCCATTAAAAATTTTAATATATTTCCCAAAATAGTATATGACCGTGGTGATTGCGATCGAATTATTTATCTCAACGAAACAAGTATTGTGGAAAAAATTTCCGCTGTTTGTTCAGAATATCGTTTCATCCCGGAATCAATTATCAGCCAGCTTACATAGAGCATTAATATTTACCCAATTGGAACGATTGGTGCAGCTATCACATTGGCCAAAAAACTTGGCCCACAACACATTCTCCATATAAAGGATGGAGAGTCAGACAACGACAAGGTAATGGTATGGCTTTATATATTCAGTTTTTTCCTTTACTTTCTCACGTGCATGTATCTCAGGTAAGTTACACAAATATTGCACTATTCCATGTTGCAGCTACAATTGTTCGATACATATTCAAATTTGTTTTCGTCAATGGAACAACAATTACATAAAGGGAAGATTCCACTTATGATGTTAAAAAATATAACAAAGAAAAGGAATGTTAGAGAAAGGATCTTTCGGACAACACAGGCAATGTTTATAGCATAGTTGTGAGAAGATATAGTAGAGGACTGGAAGAAACTATCTAGCTTTACCACTGTTGTGCATATACATCCACAAAATCATCCTCACCTTTCTTATAGAAATAACCTTCAACAGATTTTTGCGGCCTGTTTAATTTATTTTTTTATTTTTTTAAGGGNGGGAGGGGGGGGGGGTGCAGTTGTGTATTATATTGTTCAATGTATTAATTCCTATGCTCGCGTTCCCAAGTTGAAGGTGTTTTGGTTGCAGCCAATGTGTACTCGACCCCCTTTGAACATGTATGTGCAAAATGCAACTCTCCTGCTTCTGCCTCTGCTTTGATAAGTGATGATACGATTGATTGTCTGAGATAAAGTGAAAAATGTCCATATATATATGGACATTGCGTCAATGCTATCATCCGAACCATGGGAAACAAAACCATGCATTGTACGGTTAGGCAGAATCTATTACAAAATGTGCTTCCTAAGTTGGCATAGTTGTCATTTGAAACGTATCTACAGAAAAAGACAAGCAATGTCTACATGCTTGTAACGCCCCATATTTTTACCTTAGGTAGTTAGAACATTGTTGTTTACTAATCTTAATAATTCAAAGTTTAGCATTTGTTTGGAGTTAGTTAGACTTTGTTAGAAATTGAGATGTGTACCACTAGACCTATTTGTATGTTACATGATATATGCTCATGACA
>ML810783.1:41044-52008 GCA_009831015.1 Picea engelmannii | reverse complement strand
AATTTAATTACCAATGGTAATAAAATAGAGTCAAGACATAGAAAGGTGCCTACTAAATAGGCGTAGTTGCAATCAATATATTAATAGCCTCGACATGTTTTAATCAAGTCATTGTCCAATGAGACCAATATAATGCAAGGTTTACTATTGTGAAAGATAAATAGAAGTTGTGTCATAAATTCTCCTCATATTGTGAATGATCGTAACTTCGGGACAAAGTTTCTTGAAGGGTGGGTGTATGTAACGCCCCATATTTTGACCTTAGGTAGTTAGAACATTGTTGTTTACTAATCTTAATAATTGAAAGTTTAGCATTTGTTTGGAGTTAGTTAGACTTTGTTAGAAATTGAGATGTGTACCACTAGACCTATTTGTATGTTACATGATATATGCTCATGACAAAGATAGTTATTTGATTATTTAAAAATGAAAAATAAAATGGCTAAGTTCGGTACTTGTATACCAATTCAAAATATGATGTGAATGTATAATAGATGCAATGCATGATGTAAATAGGAATACATTTATTAATTGAGCGTCAATGCAAATATGGATTCTTATATAAATTTGTGATGTATCTGCATCAATATGTGTTATTGGTGAACTAACCTACAGGATGGTGAGCTAAGTGATAGCCAAATGAATATAGTATTGAGGTAACTGGGATGTCGTAGACATCAAAAAGATATTCTATGCTATAATTTGTGCTTACTATTTAATTTATGATTCGGAATATTACTATGATCTATGGTAAGTGTGGTTTTGACAGGACGCACAACTTGCCCAGAGTGGTTATTGATGACGTGACTCTAAGAACAGTAGTTGCACAGTATGGCTTGATGTAGTGTGTTGACCCTAGTTCTATGAGGAGGGGTGGAGGTATTTCCCACCATTTATCCTCCGAAACCTAGAGTCGTGGGAGGGCTGTGTGAAGTCACGCTCCCCTAGACGTGTGATGACGACTGCTAGTTGCCTGTTGGGGAAGCATGGTCGAGATGTATGAAACTTCCGCTTATGGGTTCTATCTGGAGTTAGGTCAATATAGTTTACGCTCCAATTTAGTCCAACAGAGGAAAGGATAGGATGGAAGATGGAAGTAGGTTAGGAAGGAAGGATGCTTCGATGTAATTTGAGAATACTGATCAGGGATTAGAGATGCCACTATGTTTACTCACTTGGGTCCTACCATGTTTAAAATCCTCTTTGATTTCCTAATGATATTTTAAGTGTGACAATGAGTTATTGATGAATTGTTGTAATTCAGTTCATTAAGATTATTAAATGATGCATTACTTGATCTGTTGTCCTACATGTCTTGGTGATCATATAGGAACTATGCACTAGAGGCAATGATTGTTTATCGTTAGTACATGCATGAGATATGTGTCCACTAGCTACCCACACATACCCTACCCATGTACACTAGTATAAGTAATTAATGCATTAATTATTATAGTGAGTCATTAACTATTTAATTGAATGTTTATTGAATATGTAAATTATATTGCATACAAATATCTAGAAGCATTAAATACCTTCTTTACTTTGATAGATGGTGGGTGTGATGAATTAAATGATCATGGTGGAGTGTTATGTACATTTTGGGGAAAATTATAAAATAACATTTATTAGCTAGCATGAGAATAGAGACTTTTTATTTTATTTATTATTGTTTAATGCAAGTCATTTATATTTAGTTTTATTTTAATATTTTCTCAAAATATCTAGATAAGGGAGGTTGATGGATAATAATGAGGGTGGTTGAGGAGACTTGGGGAAGTGTGTATGGAAACTTGATAAATAGGGAGAAGAAGTAGAGAGGAGGGGGAGGATGGAGAGGTTGGAGCATGATGAGAGGTTGTGAAATTCTTGGAAGAGATGATTCTTGTGATAGTTTTCTTTGAGAAATTGTGCTTTGCTGTTCTTGGAGTCACGAGCATGGAGGGACAAGAAACCGAAAGGTTTCTTAGAGCTAGGAAGCCGTCTAGGCTCCTAGTTGGTAGGGAGGATTCCATTGTTTCACTCTGGGCAAGCAGGAAAAGAATGCTTGGAAGCGCCCAGGACTACATTACAACCAACGAGCTTTGACAACCAAAGGAGGAGGTATTTTTTGGTGGTATTTGGTTATTGATATTTTGTATATACTTTTGTTTTAAGCTGCAAATCTTAGAGTTAACCTATTACTTATTTCATCATGTTATTTAGATTTATCGTTGAGCAAATGTAGAAGAATTGTGTAAATGAAGTGAAATTATGTTAAAGCAAAGTTGTTATTGAATATGTATAAAATGAAAGATTAATTGTTTAAACATATTGGATGGGTGTTACAATGCTGCGAGAGCTTCATATACAGAACAAATTCATCTTAAATGAGGACAATGCAATTTTTCATATCGGATGAAGAAGGGGAATATATATATATATATATCAAACTTTGGCAGGAAACAAAAATACCTCATGTGTCTCTGTAATATTTCTTCAACATCCAGATGAATGTTCGTCGGACTTGGCTAGTTGGGATTGCATGCACATAAGGTTGTTCGGTCCAAAAAATGGGAAGCATGGTAGAAAACCCCATATATCCCATGGCCCCGGTTATTTTCTACTAGGAACATATACCATATGCAAGAGAAAACAAATGCAGTGACGTCTTTTCTTTGTATATCAAATTGTTTGGTGCAAAGGTCGATGGGTCCTACTCTATGGAACCTTTTGGGAACTTGCTTGCGTTCTGTTTGAAGTTTGGTTGGTTCTCGGTTGTTTGCTTCGTCTCTCAATTTGTATACCATGGAACTCCAACTGTTGTTTGGAGGACATAGAAAAATATAATTGAATTATTTAGCGAGCTGGCCTGCAGATCCACCTAAAAATTTCTATGGAGCTGTGACACAAATGTAGTATGTGGCTTGTTTTAGCAGATTTCCTTGATCAATGAACTTGGTAAAATTATTGTCCTGGAATAATTTGAAATCAATGAATATATACTGTGCGAAGTGCAATTGTGTTATCGTATGAACAAGAGGCCCTTAAAATTCAAATTGGTCGATGTTTTGGCATTTTTTCTTAATCGATGAACTCGGTAAAATTAATGTCCTGGAATAATTTGAAATCAACGAATATATAATGTGCGGAGTGCAATTGTGCTATCATATGAACAAGAGGCCCTTAAAATTCAAATTCATCCTTGTTTTTCTTGCGATGATAGTCTTTTAAAAAAACTTTATTTTGTTTCCTTCATTTTTTTAAAAATAAGCAATTTAACATCCTTTAATAATTTAATGTAATTCCATTGTACAATATCAATATTTAATATTAATAATTTAGTATTTGAAAATAATGCTTTTAGATAAAGTTAGATAGGATGACCATCCGTAAACAATTGCAATCTTGAACCCGCCAGTCATGGAGTCCTGTCGATCTGTATGTCGCAGAACTCATAGTGATGTTTGGAGGACGGGGGACAATAGAAGTGCAATGTTGAGCCAACTAGCTCGCAAGTTCGCCTGTCACTTTGTATATCGTGAAAGTCTGGGTGCTATTTGTAGGACACATAACAATAGAGGCCCAATTTTGAGCCCACCAGGCCGAGAACCCACGATCCAAAAATTGCCTAAGTCTGGAATGAGGGATCTGCATATGCTCTATAAAATATCATGTCCATAGTTTATAAAAGTACATGTTTACTATGTGTTGCTCGTTTGTCGAAAAACTTTTATATCACTCGCCCGACCAAATTCTACAAGCTTTCTTGTCTAATTAAATTTCGCAATATCAATATTTAATATTAATAATTTAGTATTGAAAATAATGTTTAGATATGTTAGATAGTTGATAGGGATTACCATCTGTAAACAATGGCAAACTTGAACCCGCTAGTCCTCGAGTCCATCTATCAATTTGTATATCGCGAAACTCCAAGTGCTATTTGGAGGACATAGAACAATGGAAGTACAATGTTGAGCCAGCCAGCCTAGAGGTCTGCTTGTCAATTTCTATATCACGAAATTGTGGGTGCTTTTTGTAGAACACGGAACAATAGAGGCCCAATTTTCATTCCTCCGGCCCGAGAACCCGCGATTGAAAAAGTGGCTAAGTATGGAATGGCGGATCTATACATTCTCTATAAAAATTTCATGTCCATGTTTGATAAGAGTACATACTTAGTATGTATTACTCATTTTTCGGAAAACTTCTAGGTGCGGAAGTTAGCGGATTCACGACTTCATATTTCACTTACTTTTATATCACCAACCCGACCGATCGCTTCCCTGTTTGATATTGTAATAAATGAATATTAATTGGCCCAAGTCCAATTGTGTTATGGCATGAACACGAGGACCTTCAAATTCGAATAGCTGGCAACTCCACTTGTCAATTTGTATATCGTGGAAATGTGGGTGCTATTCATATGGCACAAAACAATAGAGGCCCAATTTTGAACCCTCCAGCCCGAGAACCCGCCATCCAAAAGTGGCTAAGTATGGAATGAGGCATCCATACATGCTCTATAAAATCTCATGTCCATAGTTTTTAGTACATCTTTACTATGTATTACTCGTTTCCTCCGAATGATGTGTGGAAGACATAGAATAATAGAACTGCAATGTTGAGTGACCGAGTCTGCAGCTTTGACTGTCAATTTGTATATCGCGGGACTTTGGGTGTTACTTATAGGATACAGAGCAATAGAGGCCCAACGTTGAGCCTTCCAGACTAAGAACCCATAATCGAAAAAGTGGCCAAGTATGAAATGTGAGATCCGTACAAGCTCTATAAAAACCTCATGTCCATACCTTGTAAGAGTTCATACTTGGTATGTACTACTCGTTTTTAGGAAAACTTCTACTTGTGGAAGTTGGCGGATTCATGACTTCAGGTTTCAATTACTTTTAGATCACCAGCCCGACCGACTTCTTCCCCGTTTGATATTGTAAGAAATGAATATAAACTGGCCCAAGTCCAATTGTGTTATTACATCAACAAGAGGCCCTTAAAATTGAAATAGTCTGCAAATCCGCTTGTCAATTTGTATATCACGGAACTCTGGGTGCTATTTGTAGGGCACATAACAACAAAGGCCCAGCCCGAGAACCCGTGATCTAGCTCGAGAACTTGCGATCCAAAAAGTGACAAAGTATGGAATGAGGGCTACGTACATGCTCTATAAAATATCATGCCCATACTTTATAAAAGTACATATTTGGTATGTATAACTCGTTTCTTGCGAAATTTTGTAGGTGCGGAACTTGATGGATACATGTGTTCAGATTTCCACTCATTTTTATATCAATAGCCCAACCGACCTCTTTCCTGTTTCATATTATATAAAAGTTTTGGAACACAACTTTCCGAATATGAGGGTTTTTCTTTGAAATAACATATTTCACATCCTTTTATAATTTTATGTAATTAAATTGTACAATATCAATATTTAATATTAATACTTTAGTTTTAAAAATAATGTTTTTTGGTAGTGTTACATAGTTCATAGGGATTACCATGCGTAAACAATCGCAAGGTTGGTCCCGCCAACCCCGAAGTCCATCTGTGAATTTATATATGACAGAACTCCAAGTGTTGTTTGAATGACATAGAACAATAGAAATGCAATGTCGAGTGAGCCAACCCTCAAGTCCTCCTGTCAATTTGTATATCGCAAAAATCTTGGGTGCTATTTGTAGCTAACGAAACAATAGAGGCCCAATTTTGAGCTCTCCATCTCGAGTACCTGGGATCCTAAGATTGGCTTAAGTATGGAATGCGGGAACAGTGGATGCTCTATAAAATCTCATGTCCGTACTTTCTAAAAATAGATTTTATGTATTGCTCATTTTTTTCGGAAACTTTCTTGGTAAGGAAGTTGGTGGATTCACATATTCAGATTTCACTTACTTTTATATCACCAGTGACCGACCGACCGACCGCTTCCCTATTTCATATTGTACAAACCTCCTTGTCTAATAAAATTGTACAATATCAATATTTAATATTAATAATTTAGTATTCAAAAGAATGTCTTTAGATAATGTCAAATAGTTAATAGGGATTAACATCTTTAGACAATCGCATAGTCAAGGCTGCCAGCCCTGGAGTTTGTCTGTCAATTTGTATATCGCAAAACTCTGAGTGTTGTTCGTATGAAAGGAAACAAAATGAGTGCAATTTTGAGTGAGCCACCCCGCAGGTCTGTTGGCCAATTTGCATATCACAGAATTCTGAATGTTATTTGTAGGCCACGGAATAATGGATGCCTAATTTAGAGCCCGCTAGTCCGAGAACCAGCGATCCAAAAAGTGGCTAAGTATGGAATGCGAGATCCGTACATGCTCTATAACATCTCATGTTCATACTTTATAGTACATATTTAGTGTGTATTACTTGTTTTTATGAAAATATCTAGCTTATCTTTTCTCTATTCTTTTCCTTTTTGAAATGCGGGTTCTTGCATAGGTGGGTTTAACATTGCATTTCCATTGTTCCGCCGCCTGCAACTAGCACCTTGACTTCCAAGATTTACAAATTTGCAAACAAATCCCCCTTCATATTGTATGCTTTTTCTTTTTGTTTACTTGGTCCTTTTTCTGAATGTCTCATGCTTTTATATACAGAACCCCAGGTTCAACAATATACAAATTTCCCTCTCACCATTGCGCTTCCACTGTTCCCCTATGCACAAACAACAACCAAAATTCTGCGACATACAAATTGACAACCGATATCTATCACTGAGATGCAATATGACCATCGACCCTTCACGTCTCTTGGGTATATATTCTGCCCTTTTTATTTTGTATCCCGCTCAACCTCTTTCTGTAACATCCCTAACCATCCATGCTGGGCCACGCTACACCAAAGAACTCTTACTTTTCTCTCTACGGAACATACTGTAACATTTCCCAACATACAGCTGAGCTATGCCACATAAATTTTCTAACTGCATGCAATTAAAACATATGCACATACAGAACTCTTGCAGAAGCATTATATATAAAACATATGCATACAAATACATCTATAAATACATAGATTCACACTAAAATTAACGTAAACATACACATACAATATATACAAGAAATAGCCATAAATATACAGACAATCATAACCATGCATGAGATAAATCCATAAAACTGAACACGTAAATAATAGTGCAACATGTAATTTTACCACACAAATGGCACTTATCTTGGTAATAATGTCACCAACTGCGTGCAGACCTTCCACAAACCTCTCAGCCTTAGACCACACTTTTCATCACTCTCAATAGTGAGTCACCCCTGAGCTGGGACTAAACTCCACCGGGGTAAAGGGAATCCTAACCAGGCTAAAGGCTCATGGAAAACAGGAAAGACTCCGTCACAGGTGCCAAATCAAACTAATAGCCTACAATCCCTCATTCCCCACATGCCTGTCCCACCCAGAAATTGTGCCCCTTCTCTACTCAATAATCCTTTGGCTGCCCCACTTCTTTTTCGGGCTTCAAAAATAGGCCGGACAGGAAGTCTCAGAGTACTGTAGCTGCAGTTTAGCATCTTCAGGAAATCAATTCCCAACAATTCTTTCACTCAAAGAATTTCTCACGGGCCTGACAACCCACCTCTTCAATCCAACTCCCAAGCTAAACAGATACACCAACACAAAAGGTCTATGGATACGGGTTCAGGTACAGTCATGAAGATACGAAAGATAGCTCAATGGTGTGTGAATACTCATGGATGATTGACTAGATAGTAGAAATGATGGTCCATATGATGGATGAATGATGCAAAAGATGATGGGAAATGGAATAAGTCCCAACAATAAGTATGCATGTCCCCAACTTGACATTTGTCATGTTGGGAGCTACTTTGGCCCACTTGTACCCAACTTTAGAACTTAGGATAAAATAATTATCCATACTTCATGATTTAAGAAATATTAATATAATATTCGTTTTTGGCTTAAGCTCCCTAGCTTATCCCCTTTCCTTAAATTAGCCCCTCCCTTTCCCTAAATGGTGGATTTTAGTACCCCTTCTCTTTTATCGTGGTCGGTCTGCGCCAACGATGTATTTATATTAATTATGAGACATGTACAAAAACAGGTGCACTGGAATTTAACATCTAGTCTCCGGCCTAATCAAAACATAAGCATCCTAGCTTATAATAACTGGTTCACTAGCCTATAAAACATAACATATACACAAAGGCTTGTTGGCCTCACAATCACGCACACTCAATTTGCTGCGCGCGATATCCAGGAATGTGCACACTTCCTCCTTTTACTGCACAGTACATGCGCACACTATACCATGAAATGTGCATATAAAATGATGTCATATAGCTCACTAGCTTAAGTACATTTGCATTTATATTTACAATTGGGTTCGGCCTTAGGGATATTACAATCCCCTCCCCTTATTTATGCACTGTCCTTAGTGCATCATGTACCCATGTACAACAAAATTTTAAAAATCCTTAAAAAGATGTGGGTATTTTGCCCGCATTGCATCCTCATGCTCCCAAGTAGTGTCCTCAGGACCGTACCAGGTCCATTGGACCTTTACAATCCCTATGGCTTTGTTCCAGAGCTGTTTTATTTTCCGGTCCAAAATGTGCACCAGATGCACTTGGAAAGCACCTTCTTGCTCCACCTGGATCACATTCCAATCAATAACATGATTAGTATCAGGTATATATTTCTTGAGCAATGATACATGGAATACATTATGAACAAACATAGATGTAGGAAATGCAATCATATAAGCAATTGGACCAATCCTCTCTAGGATTTCAAATGGCCCACAATAGCGAGATGCCAACTTTGAACAATTTCCCAACTTTAGGAAACTTTTGTTGGCTTTCAATTTCAAGAATACATTATCACCCACTTTGAATTCCCTGTGAGTTCTTCCCTTATCAGCATAGATTTTTTGCCTGTCTTGGGCAGCCTTTAAATTTTTCTTTATTTTTATCATTTGCTCCTCCATTTCCCTGAGCAAATCTAGCCCAACCACTGCTCTATCTTCTAGGATATCCCATCTTACTGGAGTTTTGCACTTTCTGGCATAAAGTGCCTCAAATGGGCTCATATTTAGATATGTTTGGTACTCATTGTTATAAGAAAACTCTACCAAGTGTAGGTATTCTTCCCATTTTTATGGTTTATCCATCACATACATTCTCAACATATCCTCAATCACTTGATTCACTCTCTCTGTTTGTCCATTTGATTCTGGATGATAGGTTGTACTAAAATTCAAATTTGTTTCAAATCCATTAAATAATCCTTTCCAAAATTTTGAGGTAAAATTTGGATCTCTGTCAGACACAATTGTCTTTCGTATGCCATGTAATCTCACAATTTCCTTCATATAAACATCAGAAATGTTGGCTTCCTTGTGAGTGATCTTAACTGGAACAAAATGGGCAGCTTTAGTAAGCTTATCCACCACTACCATAATAGAATCATGTTTCTTGTTTTTTCTGGGAAGTTTAGTAATGAAATCCATTGTTATAACTTCCCATTTCCACTCAGGAATGGGTAATGGTTGTAGAAAACCAGTTGGGTGTCTATGCTCATCTTTTACCTTTTGACATTCCAAACATCTGGCAATAAAATCAGCAACCCCTTTCTTCATGCCTGGCCAATAATATTGGCTCTTGATAGCTGCAATAGTTTTCTGATATCTTGGGTGGCATAAGGCACATTATCCATTTCTCTCAGTATCAGACTTTTCAATTTATTATAATTTGGTACATAAATTCTTCCCCTGTACCTGCGAATTTCATCATTATCTAGCTTGTAATCTTCAATTTTCTGTTGCAAATTACCTTGCTGTAATTTTGCCACTAATTCTTTGTAATGAAAATCTAATTTGACAGCCTCTATAATTCTATCTTTCAAATCTGATTGGTACATGCTAATGCTTGTATCATGAAATTCATGTACTCTTTTGTTGAGTGCATCAACCACTTTGTTCTCTTTCCTTTTGATATTTTTTATATCAAAGTCATATTCACTTAGAAATTCTAACCATCTAGTTTCCCTAGCATTTAGAGTTGGCTGATCAAATAAATATTTCAGACCATTGTGGTCTATTCTCAGCTCAAACCTCTTCCCCATGAGGTAGTGTCTCCATTTCCTCAAGGCATGCACTATGGTTTCCAACTGCAAATCATGAGTGGCATAGTGTCTTTCATGCTCCTTCAACTTCCTTGATTCATAACATATGACAAACCATTTTGAGTGAGGACTCCACCAAGTCTCTCTTTACATGCATCTATGCATACAATGAAGTCTTCATTTGGGTCTGGAATCCTTAGTATTGGAGCACTTGTTAGTAATTGTTTCAAGTGTTGGAAACTCTTTTCACAATCCAATGTCCACTGAAACTTCACACCCTTTCTTTGCAATGAAGTGATTGGGTGTGAAATCTTTGAAAATCCTTCAGTAAATCTCCTATAGTATCCTGCAAGGCCCATGAATGATCTGACCTCTGTCACATTCTTTGGCACTGACCATTCTCTAATGGCTTCTATCTTCTTAGGATCCACTGCTATCCCATCCTTTGAAATAATGTGCCCCAAATAATGAATTTTCTTTTGATAAAATGAGCACTTGCTCAACTTGGCATACCATTGATGCTCCCTTAATACTTGCAACACCATTCTCGAATGATGCTCATGTTGGAAAATACTGAGAGGGGGGGGTGAATCAGTATTTGAGCTATCTATCCCTTCTATATTTTCTTTCACAGAAAAATCTTAGTCTACTTTATAGAGATCAGTTGTTGTATATTCTTATGAAATCAGTAGTGCATCCAGAGATCTTATTATGGATTTGTTCATTCATCAGATGTCTTTTAAACAGTAAATCAACAAAATAACCTAACACAGATGAGTAGCACACACGAACACCAGGATTTAAGGTGGAAACCCAAATCGGGAGAAAACCACCGCTGTTGTTGTCTCTGTCTTCAATGAATA
>ML810783.1:29578-40944 GCA_009831015.1 Picea engelmannii | reverse complement strand
GTTGGAAAGGTATCATCGAGGAGATTCATTTTGGGGGCTCAATTAGAGCCTTTAGATATCATTGAGGTGCTCGATCCCAAAAAACCTTCATTTAGGCCCTCAAAATGGCCCCAGAAGTTTAGGAACCGAAAAACTACTAAAAAAAGTAAGTCGCCAGAAAATTGTTTTGAGCCAGTTGGAATAGGTGGGTGGTCATCAATATCCACCTAGATCAATAATTACTTTCTCACTAAGTTGTTGCAGGCCTGTGTCGATGCCCATGAATGGTCCACCTATTTTGTCTATGGATATCTGTTAGTTGCTTTCGCAATGTTAAAGTGAAAGCCACCACTGGGACGTTCTGTGTCTGCCACTCCTGAGAGCTTCCTTTCCAATTTGTTTGACTCTTGGCATGGTCACACTTCCAATGCAGTAGACTATGAAACTACCTATCTAAAGTGGTATAATGATATCATCATCACTACTCAGCAACTCAGGATTTTGCATAATTTTCACAATTGACACACCCATAATATATGGTTTGGTATGAACCAGGACAACACATTTGTCCAGACCCTTGGTTCTTTCCCAACACTTTTTCACACGACTCCATTTTCATTATACCCGGATGAGGCCCTTTTGGACAAGGAATTTATGGTCTGGCCTGGAGTTACCAAGGAGAAGAAATGATGAGGCTTTACCTACTACATGCCTACCATTTTGTAATGACCATCTCCTACACAAACCTTTGGTTATGGGACCATCTTAGCAAAGAAATACTAGACACCTTCAAGCTCAGAGGAGGGGGAAGACAAAGGGAAAGAGGAAGTGCTACCTGGGGGTACAATACAAATTCCATTCTCAACCATTCCAGATGATGCCACCATTTATGGTAAGAAATTACATGAAGTTTTTGCTTCTACATTTCCTTTAAAGAAGCCACACACTGAATCTCCCTCTAATTCTGTCGTTGACCCCATTATCATTGAGGCCACAATTCTTGTCTTCCTTCCTCCTCTGATCCTCACCACTACACCATCAATCCACACCACTACCACTCTTACCACACAACTACCACTCTTATTCACACCATGACCTCCATTCCCTCCTTGGTCCCTGTGATAGCCATCATCGATGACACACAGTGAAGAAAAATTCTACCTTCATCCCTGAGGAACCTCCTAGCCAACAACATATATTTCTTTAAGAATATAGGGGCTTCCGTAGTGCAGGATATTAGATATTATTTTCAGGATTAACTACGTATTGTAAGTCATTAATCTATGAACCATATCCATGAGTATTAGTCGCAACTGACCAATAATTCTCATGATTTGAATAGTCCACTTAGCACTCATTGCATCGGGTGATGCTCACAGGGGTGAAATAGTGGGATTGAAACCAACGAAATTAATCACATAGCATCAATCATCACTTCCGGGGCTCGCACCCGGTAACCAAGACTTCCCAGGTGGTCACCCATCCCAAGACGCCTCTGGCTCAAGCGCGCTTAACTGTGGATTTTTCCACACAATCAAGTCCACTTAGATTTCTACCCCATTTGAAAAACCTTAGTGCCTTATGAACTACCCAGTTAGAGCTCCCTTCACTCTTATTATTTAAGCATATAGGGGCTTCCACAGTGTAGGATATTAGATATTATTTTCGGGATTAACTGTGTATTGTAAGTCATTAATCTATGACCCATATCCATGAGTATTAGTCGCAACTGACCAATAATTCTCATGATTTGAATAGTCCACTTAGCACTCATTGCATCGGGTGATGCTCATAGGGGTGAAGTAGTGGGATTGAAACCAACGAAATTAATCGCATAGCATCAATCATCACTTCCGGGGCTCACACCCGGTAACCAGGACTTCCCAGGTGGTCACCCATCCCAAGACACCTCTGGATCAAGCGCGCTTAACTGTGGAGTTTTCCCCACAATCAAGTCCACTTAGCTTGCTACCCCATTTGCAAAACGTGAAGTAATGGGATTGAAACCAACAAAATTAATCGCATAGCATCAATCATCACTTCCGGGGCTCGCACCCGGTAACCAGGACTTCCCAGGTGGTCACCCATCCCAAGATGCCTCTGGCTCAAGCATGCTTAACTGTGGAGTTTTCCCCACAATCAAGTCCACTTAGCTTGCTACCCCATTTGCAAAACGTGAAGTAGTGGGATTGAAACCAACGAAATTAATCGCATAGCATCAATCATCACTTCTGGGGCTCGCACCCGGTAACCAGGACTTCCCAGGTGGTCACCCATCCCAAGACGCCTCTGGCTCAAGCGCGCTTAACTGTGGAGTTTTCCCCACAATCAAGTCCACTTAACTTGCTACCCCATTTGCAAAACGTGAAGTAGTGGGATTGAAACCAACGAAATTAATCGCATAGCATCAATCATCACTTCTGGGGCTCGCACTCGGTAACCAGTTCCCAGGTGGTCACCCATCCCAAGACACCTATGGCTCAAGCACGCTTAACTGTGGAGTTTTCCCCACAATCAAGTCCACTTAGCTTGCTACACCATTTGCAAAATGTGAAGTAGTGGGATTGAAACCAACGAGATTAATCGCATAGCATCAATCATCACTTATGGGGCTTGCACCCGGTAACCAGTTCCCAGGTGGTCACCCATCCCAAGACGCCTATGGCTCAAGCACGCTTAACTGTGGAGTTTTCCCCACAATCAAGTCCACTTAGCTTGCTACCCCATTTGCAAAACGTGAAGTAGTGGGATTGAAACCAATGAAATTAATCGCATAGCATCAATCATCACTTCCGGGGCTTGCACCCGGTAACCAGTTCCCAGGTGGTCACCCATTCCAAGATGCCTCTAGCTCAAGCGTGCTTAACTGTGGAGTTTTCCCCACAATCAAGTCCACTTATCTTGCTACCCCATTTGCAAAACGTGAAGTAGTGGGATTGAAACTAACGAAATTAATCGCATAGCATCAATCATCACTTCTGGGGCTTGCACCCGGTAACCAGTTCCCAGGTGGTCACCCATCTCAAGATGCCTCTGGCTCAAGTGCGCTTAACTGTGCAGTTTTCCCCACAATCAAGTCCACTTAGCTTGCTACCCCATTTGCAAAATGTGAAGTAGTGGGATTGAAACCAACGAAATTAATCGCATAGCATCAATCATCACTTCCGGGGCTCGCACCCGGTAACCAGTTCCTAGGTGGTCACCCATCCCCTATATGCTTAAATAATAAGAGTGAAGGGAGCTCTAACTGGGTAGTTCATAAGGCACAATACTTTCTAAGCCCGATGCAATGAGTGCTAAGTGGACTATTCAAATCATGAGAATTATTGGTCAGTTGCGACTAATACTCATGGATATGGGTCATAGATTAATGACTTACAATACGCATTTAATCCCGAAAATAATATCTAATATCCTGCACTACGGAAGCCCCTATATGCTTAAATAATAAGAGTGAAGGGAGCTCTAACTGGGTAGTTCATAAGGCACAATACTTGCTAAGCCCGATGCAATGAGTGCTAAGTGGACTATTCAAATCATGAGAATTATTGGTTAGTTGCGACTAATACTCATGGATATGGGTCATAGATTAATGACTTACAATACGCAGTTAATCCCGAAAATAATATCTAATATCCTGCACTGTGGAATCCCCTATATGCTTAAATAATAAGAGTGAAGGGAGCTCTAACTAGGTAGTTCATAAGGCACAATACTTGCTAAGCCCGATGCAATGAGTGCTNTTAATCCCGAAAATAATATCTAATATCCTGCACTGCGGAAGCCCCTATATGCTTAAATAATAAGAGTGAAGGGAGCTCTAACTGGGTAGTTCATAAGGCACAATACTTGCTAAGCCCGACGCAATGAGTGCTAAGTGGACTATTCAAATCATGGGAATTATTGGTCAGTTGCGACTAATACTCATGGATATGGGTCATAGATTAATGACTTACAATACGCAGTTAATCCTGAAAATAATATCTAATATCCTGCACTGCGGAAGCCCCTATATGCTTAAATAATAAGAGTGAAGGGAGCTCTAACTGGGTAGTTCATAAGGCACAATACTTGCTAAGCCCGATGCAATGAGTGCTAAGTGGACTATTCAAATCATGAGAATTATTGGTCAGTTGCGACTAATACTCATGGATGTGGGTCATAGATTAATGACTTATAATACGTAGTTAATCCCAAAAATAATATCTAATATCTTGCACTGCGGAATTTCCTATATGCTTAAATAATAAGAGTAAAGGGAGCTCTAACTAGGTAGTTCATAAGGCACAATACTTACTAAGCCTGATGCAATGAGTGTTAAGTGGACTATTCAAATCATAAGAATTATTGGTCAGTTGTGACTAATACTCATGGATATGGGTCATAGATTAATGACTTACAATACGCAGTTGATCCCGAAAATAATATCTAATATCCTGCACTGCGGAAGCCTCTATATGCTTAAATAATAAGAGTGAAGGGAGCTCTAACTGGGTAGTTCATAAGGCACAATACTTGCTAAGGTTTTGCAAATGGGGTAGCAAGCTAAGTGGACTTGATTGTGGGGAAAACTCCACAGTTAAGCGCACTTGAGCCAGAGGCGTCTTGGGATGGGTGACCACCTGGGAAGTCCTGGTTACTGGGTGCCCGATGCAATGAGTTCTAAGTGAACTATTCAAATCATGAGAATTGTTGGTCAGTTGCGAATAATACTCATGGATATGGGTCATAGATTAATGACTTACAAGATGCAGTTAATCCCGAAAATAATATCTAACATATCTTTCTTGTTGATGTCCCATTCACTACCTCATCATCCCCTGCACACACCCATTTCGAGATAGTCTTTCCCAAGTCTGTTGACCCTTCTACTACAACTACTGAGACCACCATACCCATATGATCTAATTTTCCCCAGGTTCTGCAAGTTCAAGTCCCCTTAGACACATGATCATAAACTACTCTCCATTCAAAGAAAGAGACAGGCCCAAAGACGCAAGTTTTGGTGGATCAGGCTCCTTCACAGGACCATCTGGACACCCAGGATGACACCTAATCATCTCATAGTATGACCTTGGTCATGGAACAGATTGTGACCATGTTGTAGGACCTGCAATAGTATCAACCTATCCTGGAGTTATTCCTATAGAAAACAAGTATAGTCACAATGTGTGCTTCAGAGGTCCAAGACCGATTTGCATGTAGATTTAGAGTTCCACCAACTAGTCCAAATGGTGCTGGCACCCCCAATCTATCATAACTTTTTGTTTCCAGCAACCAACGGCTTGCTGTGAGGTGGCCTTTGGATTCCTCTCTTACTAGTGGAAAGATTTCAACTTGGGATATGCCGCAAATTTTGCATATTATTCAGGCCTCCAACGATCAAATAGGATAGAGGATCGTTGCAGTTGAGAAAACAAATGAAGAGCTCACACACCAATCACAAAAACTCTACAACGTAGTTATTACAACGTCATCTGCTGCAGAGCTAAGAATGGATTGCAGGTACATGTTGAATCCATTATTACGGTTGTGTCATAGAAACTTGTTTGTGTCTGGCCCACCTTTAGATAGCTTTCTCCAGAGCTCCCTGAGGGCATCACTCTAGTTGTTCCTCTACAATGAATTGATATCATTGTTGATACCTGCTCACAACTGACCACAAATACTGACACCCTGCAACAAGAGTTAGCTGCGATCAAATTGAAATAAAAGGAGCATCCCAAAGAGCTCATGTAGAAGCTTATGCAGGAAGTTGTGTAGGGAACTCAAGTCAAGTCCTCTCTTCATCACCATGCTAAAGAATGTCGTTGACTCTTTGACATGGTTAACGACTGGGTTGACTTACTAGAATGACGCAACCAACCAACTGAAGAATTGCACACCCAACTCAATAGGATGCATGTGGAGGCCCAAGACCTTATTGACCCTATGGAGAAAGCAGCCAAGTTTGCAGAGATCCAGGTCAAAGATGAATGGTTGGATGTGTTGGATGAGTCTACAAGGGCCACAAAGAAATAACTTTAGAACCTTTGGCCTACAATGTAGGGTGAGTATTTCAAGATACAACAACTTGAGTCCATTTCTAACACATAATGGACTACCTTGTTGCATACAAAGTGTAATATTCCAGATATAAAAAGTATGTAGAACAGAAATAAAATGCGAGAAATGGAAGATGAACAACAATATAACCAGAATAACACCATAATAATACTGAAATGATAACATAATAAAACAAGAAAGATCACTTCGGTTACTGAGAGTAATGTTCACATCCCTCTTCGAGGGGGAAACCTCCAGTAGAGAAGAGCTTTATTACAATAATATCCAAGCTAGGGTTCTCATACCCTCGACTCCTATTTATACTAAATATGTCTATCAAGAGAACCATCTAGAGGAAGATCCTTCCAAAAGCGGAAGCTTCTATTAGGTCCTCTTACATTCGACTTATTCTACCTTATTGCAAGGCCTTATTAATATTGACCTTTATTACATCGAAATACATTGTTCTACCTATGTAAGGGGTTAGGTCCGTAACATGTCCTCCCCCTTAAAAAAATCCTTGTCCTCAAGGCTTGAGATATGGAAATTTCTTCAGAATGGTAGCTAGTTCCCAAGGGGCATCTGCTGGAGTTGTATCTTTCCACTCGATTAACACTTTCTTGATGGTTCGCTGACGCAGGCGATGCTCACGCTAGTCCAAAACTGCTTGTGGCTGTAGCCAAATGGAGCCTTCTTCGTCCAACTCGAGAAGGTTGGTTTGAGTTTGGCACCTAGTTCCAATCACCTTCTTCAATCATGAAACATGAAAAACAGGATGTAGCTTAGAATGACTAGGCAAAGCTAACTGATAGGCCACCTATTACGCATGCTTGAGAACTATAGAAGGACCATAAAATTTGGGCGCCAGCTTCTAACAATGGTCGGCCTTGAGGGAATTTTTTTTGTAAGGTTACAGTCGAAGAAACACTTGATCCCCTTTGGAAAATTAACGTTCAGAGAGACCTCGATCTGCTTGTTTATTTATGCGATTTTGAGCCATGACCAAATTCTCTTTGAGGGTATGGAGAATAGCCTCTCAAACTATAAGCATTTGGTCAACCGCCTGGACCTTCGAGACACTTGGTAAATATGAGAGAACTGAAGGTGGATTTTGGCCATAGACTGCTTCAAACGGAGTCATGCATGTAGTTGTATGGTATGAAGTGTTGTACCACCATTCAGCTAAGGGTAACCATTGATCCCACTAATTTTTCTTTTTTGATTCAAAACACCTCAAATATGTTTCCAAACACTTGTTGACAACTTCAGTTTGACCATCCATCTGGGGATGATAAGTTGTGATGAGATGCAATTGGGTGCCTTGTAGCTTGAATAGTTCTTGCCAAAAATCGTTGTTCAAAGTTGGGTCACGATCAGAAACAATAGAATGTGGCATGCCATGAAGCTTGAAGACCTGATCCATGAAAAGTTGAGCCACTATGGATGTTGTAAATGGGTGTTGAAGAGCACAGAAATGAGCATACTTGGAAAGGAGATCAACTACCACCATGATGGTTGATTTATTACCCGATTTAGGTAAGCCTGAAATAAAATCCATAGAGATATCCTTCCAAATAGCAGGTGGAATCAGAAGTAGTTGTAGTGTGCCAGGAGATTTGATTGTTTCTCCCTTGTTTCCCTGACACACATCAGATTACACCACAAAATTATGAACGTCTTGTTTCATACCATCCCAGAAAAAGAACATTTGACCTTGTCATAGGTTTTGGTAAACTCGGAGTGCCCAGCTGTGGGTGTAGCATGAAGCTCATAAAGCACTGTGGATTTAAGTTTTGACTATTTACTTAAATACAAACAACCTTTGTATCGAATCTCATCATGGAGCCATGCGTACCCTAAGGAAACTAGAGAATTGGACTGCAATTGTTGTATTAGATGCGAACTTTTGGGATCATGTAGCCATTACTGGCGAATGGCTTGGAGCCAATCTAGTACAATGAAGGAGAGAGAAAAAAGGGAGCCTTCATCTTCATATTTTTGGGAAAATGCATCGGCCACAACATTGTCTTTTCCTTTCTTGTAAATGGTCTCATAATCATATCCAAATAGCTTAGTCACCCATTTTTGTTTCTTTGGGGAGGAAATGCATTGTTCCATAAAATGCTCGAGGCTTTGATGGTCTGTCTTAATTTTGAAGCATTTCCCCAATAGATAAGGGTGCCACAAATCAATGGCATGTAGAATAGACAACATTTCCTTTTCATAGATTGATTTGCCCAAATTTCGTTCAGACAGTTGTTTGCTGGTAAAGGCCAAAGGTTGGCCCTCTTGCATAAGGACAGTGCCAATACCTTTCCCCGAAGCATCAAATTCTAGGACAAAGGTCTTTGTGAAATTAGGAAGGGACAGGACTGGAGTGGTGCACATGGCCATCTTCAAGGTTTGAAAATCCTAAGCAGCTACTGGGGTCCAAGTGAAAGAATTATTTTTAAGGAGTGTCGTGAGAGGTGCCGCAATATTTCCATAATTCTTAACAAACTTGCGATAATAACCTGTTAGGCCCAAAAATCCTTGCAAGATTTTGAGAGTCTTTGGGTGAGGCCAATCTTTCATAGCTTCAATATTTTTAGGATCCACCCTAACGTCGTTCTTGCCAATAAGATGGCCCAAGTACTCGATTTCTGAGGTGCCAAAAGCACATTTAGATTATTTCAGGAAAAGTTGGTGTTGAGAGAGTAGAAGGAGAACTCGGTCCACATGAGAAAGGTGGTTTGTCCAGGTTTTTCTATAGATGAGGATATCATCAAATAAAACTAAGACAAAATGACGGAGAAAGGGGCAAAAGACATGATTCATGAGGCTTTAAAAGGTGGAGGGGGCATTACACAAACTAAAGGGCATGACCAAAAACTCATAGTGGCCCTCATGAGTTCTAAAGGTAGTCTTAGGAATGTCTCCCTCTTTCATAGAGATCTGGTGGTATCCAGAATGAATATCAAGTTAAGTAAAGAATTGTGTGCCACTCAATTCATCCAAGAGGTCATCAATGACAGGAATGGGAAATTTGTCTTTAATGGTGAGTTTTTTGAGGGCACGGAAGTCAAGACACATGTGCCAAGAACCTTATTTCTTCAGGACCATGACCACAGGCGAAGAGTAGGGGCTTGTACTAGGGCATATAACGCCTGCGTTAAGCAATTCTTGAACCATTTTCTCAATTTCATTTTTTTGGGAGAAGGGGTGATGATAGGGACATATATTGGGAGGGAGGATTCCTGGTATAAGGGGAATGGAATGATTGTTAAGCCCTAATATTGGCTCATTACCCCTTAATTGGGGCATATTACATTAGTAATGTTATTTTATTTATGTCGGCTTTATTCCATTAGTTGTAATTATACCTCCTAGTGTCCTATATATACCAAGGAGACATTTTCATTTTGAATCATCTTGTACTTGAACATTTATGTGGGGTAAAAGGAGGTTGCCCCCTCTAAAAGGATTATTATCTAAAATTATCTCTTTTTCAAGGCGTTGGGTACTTATTCTGAGATTTTTATATGCTATATTGATATTTGGTTCTTAACATATGGTATCAGAGCTCAAGGTCTTAGGGTTTCGCTGCTACATCTGAGACACCTTGGAATTTTTGCTGTAACTTTTTTTATACAACGTTTCAAAAGTCACATATTGGAGGATATTTACTAGACAGACCAAGGTATGTTCAGATAAAATTTCATCTCCTGAGGCCTTATACTTTCAGAGATACAGCTTGTGCAAGATAGGGTTCCGGAATCATCCTGAAGTGAGTCATTGAGGCATTTTCACTATACAAAATTTTATGTAACGTTTCAGACCCTAAACTCCAGAGGATATTTACAAAAATTAGTAAGGTATCTATGGTAAAACTTTTAGCTTCTGGGTCATTGTACATTTTTAGATACACCCTATGGAAGATAGTCTATCTGACTAGTCTCAAGAAGGTGTTCCAGGTAAAACAATCATAACTTCTTCCTAGAGTATCCAAATTGAGTGAGACTGGTTGCATTGGATATTTGACAGTCTGTAGTATTTTTGGTACTAGTTTCAGAATTTTATATCAATTATTTTGTGCGAGGCACGCTATACAAGTTAGATCTCCTAGAAAGGAAAAAAATCAGCAAGTTGTGGGGAAGTTACTGTAAATTCCATTTGGCACATCCAATTTTGATCAGACCTGTGGCATTGCAGAGAAGAAATATCATAGAAATACAAAAAATAAATTTTCATACCTGGAAGGGATGAAACTTTGGATATACAACAGAAGAAATATTGTCTAGCAGAACCACCTCAAAATCAAGGTTCAAAAGTAATACCTGGCCAACATGCCACCCAAAAAGGGAACTTCTACACCAAATAATCCTCTAGAAAATCCTACATGGACTCTTGATGAAGGTGAAGAAATGCGTAGGGACATAAATGATTTACAAAAGAAGTTAGTAACAAAAGATGAACTACAAGAGATGATGGATTCAACGGAAGCTAAGTTTGAGGCAATAACTACTAAGATGGATGGTTTAAAAGGGAAAATCATGGAAGGATTGAAAAACTTCCTAATAGAGAGGACACCTGAAAGTGAAAATGTATCCCATGAAAGTCACGATGAGGACACAAGGAAGGTGAATCCAGAATGGAGAAACTCCAACTTTGGGTTGAAGACCAACCACGTTCCTAAGATCGATATGAGGAAGTTTGATCACAAGGACCCAATCACATGGATACTTCAAATGGGGAAATTCTTTGATCTACATAATGTGCCACATACACAAAAGGTATGAATTGCTTCTTTATATTTAGAACCCAATCAATTTGTATGGTATCGATGGCTTTTTTCTCCCAAATCACTCGTCACTTGGACAATTTTCATGGAAGAAATGATAGCACACTATGAGGATACAAGGAGCAATACCTTTTTTAGCCAATTGATAAATCTCAAGCAAAAGGGTTTCGTTACAGAGCACATTGAGAACGTCCAAAAATTGAATATAAAGGTAACAGATATTCCAAATGAGCACTTGATTGATGTATTCATAGGAACTTTAAAGGATAACATTCAACATGAGGTTTTCCTTTGGGAACCCAAATCATTGGAGAATGTATTTAGGGTGGCAAGAAATGTTGAAAGTAAAAATATGGCTATGGCTACTAGAAGGACCAATCCTAACATCTATAGAAAGAATAATGCTCCTTCTTCTAAACCACCTCAACCTACAAGGTTCACACCTCAACAATTGGAGGAAAGAAAAGCAAAAGGTTTATGCTTTAATTGTGACAGCAAGTACAGTAAGGGACATAAGTGTGGTGAGAAGAAATTATTCTACATAGATTGTGAAGAGGAAGAA
>ML810783.1:12865-27050 GCA_009831015.1 Picea engelmannii | reverse complement strand
ATGGCATACAAATTGGAGTTGCCTGCATCTTCACAAGTACACCCAATTTTCCATGTTTCATGCTTAAAGAAGGTTATAGGTGACAAGATCTCAGTTCAAACTATATTGCCAGAACTTGACAAGGAAGGAAAAATCATATTGGAGCCTAAATCCATCACTGACACAAGAATTCACCAGTTGAGGAATAGATCCATTTCAGATCATCTCATTAAATGGAGGAAACTATCGGCTGAAGATTCCACTTGGGAAGATGAGTCTTTTATTCAAAAGAATCCAGAGTTACTCAAGCATTGCAGACAACACTTGTCTCAAGGGGAGGGGCATGTTAAGCCCTAATATTGGCTCATTACCCATTAATTAGGGCATATTACATTAGTAATGTTATTTTATTTATATCGTCTTTATTCCATTAGTTGTAATTATACCTCCTAGTCTCGTATATATACCAAGGAGACATTTTCATTTTGAATTATCTTGTACTTGAACATTTATGTGGGGTAAAAGGAGGTTTCCCCCTCGAAGAGGCTTATTATCTGAAATTATCTCTTTTTCAAGGTGTTGAGTACTTTTTTTGAGGTTTTTCTATGCTATATTGATATTTGGTTCTTAACAATGATCATGAACACCACGGGAAGGCGGGAGTCCCTGGGGAGTGGAAAAGACCATTTGATATTTAGAGAGGATGGATTGGAGGTCTTGTGGCATAGAGGGTGTCTCAGTTAATTGTATGGCATGGAGTTGGGCAATAATGCCAGAATGACCTTTTTTGAGCAGCTTTTCCATGCGATGGGAACTAATGATCTCCGGTGAACCGGCGGTGATGCCTTGGAACTTATATTTTTGACCCTCCTGGTCAATTTGCATGGTTAATTCCTTGAAATCCATGAGAATGGGACCCAAAATCCTTAGACAGTCTGCACCCAACACAATGTCATAACCACCCATGTCGATAGCAAACATATGATATTTTAGGTGGTAGTCACCAATTTGGAGACACACATTTTTGTAATGCCCTCCACATTTCATGGAGCCGCCATTGGAAATCATGATTCAGAAATTACTGACTGCATGGATATAGCAATGAGTTTCTTGGGCAATACAGCGATGAATAAAATTATGGGTGCTACCACTATCAACCAGAATGATGGCCTTCCTATGATTGATGTAACCAATTAGCTTGAGGGTTTGGGGAGTAGAGAAACTAGTGAGAGCATTTAGGGAAATGACTGGTTCTACTTTGAGAGGGTCTGAGGGAGGGGTTATGTATGTGGTTTCAGGTGACTCAGACACAAGGGGAATTTTAACCTCCTCTTCAAAAACATCCTCCAAGATGGACATAAAAAGATTTTTTTCCTTACACTTGTGGCTCGGAAAATATTTTTCATCACAATTATAACAAAGGCCTTTGAGTTGGCATTCAGCCATTTAAGCCCTGGTCAATTTTTGGATCTTTAGTGGAGCAGAGGGAGTAGTGGGATTTACTGGTTTAGTTCAAGGAATAAAGGAGGGTTTACGGTTTTGAGAAGATACAACCTGTTGTGCTTCTTTATCTCTTTTAGTAGCCTCAACCCAACTCTGAGGCCGAGCCATGAGGACATGGGCACGAATCTTATCCTTGAGGCCATTGATAAAACATTCTAGGAAAAAGACATCAGACATGCCCTCTGTCCAAAAAGCTAGGAACTCAAAAGAAACTATAAAGTCTTCCACTGTTCCGGATTGTTTCAACTTTGTCAAACGTCCTAAATGGTTGGTGTCAGTGTCAAAGCGTTCATAAATCTTTGCCACAAAGTGTGTCCAAGCAATATACCCTTGACGAGATGTTTTTCTCCATTGCCACCATTGCCAGCGTTATTGATCTAGATGGAGAACACCATACTGGAGTTTGGCAAAGTCATCTGTAATGTCGTATAAAGAGAAATAATGTTCCATTTGGGTTACCCAACCGGTGGGATCCGAGCCATTAAATTTGGTCACATCCACCCGTGGAAGGCGTAGGTCACGCTGAAAGTGATGGGGATGAAAATTATGGGAATGAGAGGAAGTTTTAGCTTTGGTATGTGTAGGGCGGTCAGATAAAGGGTTATCTACAGGGATATGCAACTTGGTGCAGATCATCAAAACGACAGATTCAAGTTGGGTAGTCATGTCTTGCTTGAGTTCCTCGATTGAGGTGATGATGGAGGACTACATGGTTGTATTGATGGCGACAACATTGGCACTGAGTTGTTTCACTTCTTGTTGGGTCTTTGTGAAATTAGATTGCAAGGTATTGAAGCGAGCTTCCAAGTCTTGGCTATGGGTATGGGCCATGATGACGAGGGAACCGAAACGGGGCGGGTGGAATAAAAACTATTATGAAAAATGATATGTATGAATGTGATAAGGGAGAATAGATAAATCCAATGGAATAGGTCTCAAATAATGGTGCAAAAATTTCTAGACTTTTTTTTTTTTTACACCCGCGGAGTTATACTTCGGTCTAAAGAATACTGTAGTGATGAAATGCCCAAATTCTTAACCATGAATAAATGTGTAGTGATTTGGCAACCCGAACACAGTTGTGAGGCAATAGATCTTGTCTGTTTTAATTTTTTTTTTCCATCCCCAAGGGTTAAGTATTCAAGGGTTCTACAGATAAGGGTTTTCCCTGTGTTATAGCTCTCTAATATACATGTGGGGTCCAACAATAGTACTCGCTCCAATATCTCAGGGCACTAACTAAGGAGGCTAGACCGTGCCCTTAGCCGTACTACCCGACTACCCAGGTACTAGAGAGTATCTTCTCGACTGTTGTTCTCGGTGGCACTATAGCAGTCAGGCGATCGATCGATTTATCTAAAGAGGGCTTCAAGAAATCTAGGTCGATCTATACACAGGTCTTGAATGATGCGCTACCACTCAAATGGGTACCAACAGGGGTTACAAGGGTGGCCAACATTTATGCGCTTAAGAACCACTTGTAGTTCCTGCGTGTATGAATCCCTCAACCGCGGTTTTATGCACGTAACGACAGATCTCTGTGGCTTAAAGATGTTGGAATACGTCTCTATCCTGAAAAATAATTTAACCCACAATTTTCTGCCAAGGAAAGTGCTCTGATACCACTTGTAATATTCAAGATATAAAAAGTATGCAGAATGGAAATAAAATGCTAGAAATGGTAGATGAACAATAATATAACCAGAATAACACCACAATAATACTGAAATGATAACATAATAACACCAGAAAGAGCACTTCGGTTACTGAGAGCAATGTTCACGGGCCTCTTCGAGGGGGCAACCTCCAGTCGAGCAAAGCTCTGTTACAATAATATCCAAGCTAGGGTTCTCATACCATCGACTCCTATTTATACTAAATATGTCTATCAAGAGAGCCATCTAGAGGAAGATCCTTCTAGAAGAGGAAGCTTCTATTAGGTCTTCTTTCATTCGACTTATTCTATTAAAAAAAATCTCACACTTATAATCTATTAAAAAAAATCTCACACTTATAATCTCTCTAATTATGCCCCCTCCCAATCACTTCTTAGATACCACATGTAATGAACCCTAATACCAAAAATGTAAAGATGAGCATAATAAAAGTGTACACACGAGATATAAAGAATTAAAAGATTCAATATTATTGATTGATACAGAGGTCTCATCCCTGCCTCGACCAATCGATGGTGTTAGGGATGATTTTAAGGATGGAAATTTATTTTAAAATGTAGAAACCTTGGTGAATCTTACTAATCCTTCATATGCCAACTATAAAAGATTGGCGATATTTTTTGTAAAAATATTCAAATTTCTAAGTATTTTATATAGTTTTTATAAAATTTTGGCTATTTTTAACATAAAATAATTTTATCCTATAGAATTTGGGCGAATCATTTTTAAAATAGCGAATCTCGTTTTTGGAAAAACCTTGGAAAATTAGCCCATGAGGGAAATTTAGCCCCTAAAATCATCCCTGATCATGGTGTATGGATGGGGTGCACTATTGTCAATTACTTCACTTTCTTTTTGAGATTAGGTTCCTTTAGTTGCTTCTATCAACAATGGCACCATACATGGAATCATGTTTTTTAACTTTTATAGGTGATAACAATACTTAGTTTTGCATTAATATTTTGTTTCCCTATCCATTAAATCTTATAACATAGAGGTGTCAAAGTTTGAGGTTTTCAATTTAATCAATAACATAATAACATTGCAACATCTTGATTAAGGGAAATTCTCCATTGCTTATATAAATGAAGAGAAAAATGATGCAATGTTTTCATCAAAATATTAATTATTATTGTTTATACAAATGAATAAAATAATGGTTTTTATTATTATTTTATTTCTTATAATTGTTTTTTAATTAAACTCACTTTATTATTATTATTTAATTTAACTTACTTTAATTTTTAATTTCATTTAATATAACATGTGACTAACACTTGAGACTAACACCTCAACATCTTCACACACTGAACTGTAAAGCACCTCACTACTATAGATGTAATATAATGCTTAAATGATATTTATTAGTGTTAATTGAATTGTTGAAGAGCGATGAACATATCCATTGAATTATGCAATGCAACGTTCAAGGCAAACCTCGGACTGGAAAGGTTCAGCGTGCTCTCTCAAGTACGAATTGCCCAGATTCTTTGAACCCGATCCGCAATAACAGCACTCTGTACATTGTTAACATCACATTGCAGTCGGATTGTGGTTCTCTTTTGCTGTTATAATGCAAAAATGGGATCCGTCTAAAGCAATATACTTTCAAGGCAATCTATCCCAGTACGAAGGGTGAGAAGGTTAAGCGTGCTCTCCTCTCAGTACGAATTTCCCGGATTCTTTGAACCATATCCCCAAAAGGTACAGCATCCTCTTCAACCTGAAAAGCTGAAAAGATAGTAGACAGCAATACTAGTACAATCAGAGAAAATATTGTTCATTTGACAAGCAAGCAGTCCTTAAAACAGTAGCGAGAAAAACGTGAACGCATGAGAAGGATAATTTTCAAATTTCAATATCTAAAGACTTGTTAATCTTTATGGCTGAATGAGAAGGACGGAGTAAGCTAACTTGGGAGTAAACAGACTCTTTTTTAAGTAAAAAAATGGATTTAAATCTGGTCAAATTTTTAGAGGTAACCTGAATTTCACATGGATCAAAGTTTCATGCATTTCAGAACCTTACCCAGGAATAAGGTTCAATCTAAAACATTATACTTTCAGGACAATTTACCTCACGGTGACAAGGTTAAGTGTGCTCTCCTCTCACTACAAATTTCCAAAATTCTTTGAACCTTATCCTCAAAAGGTACAGCATCCTCTCCAAAGTTCAAACTGAAAAGATGGTAGACAGTACGATCTTTCCAATATGTTTGTGGCGTTCAGCAGTGAAAAAAATAAAAGAAAACAAAGCTAAATAGACAAACTGAAGAGGATGCTGTACCTTATCCTCAAAAAGTACAGCATCCTCTTCAAACTAAAAAGATCGTAAACAGCACGATCTTTCCAATATGTTTGTAGCCTTACGCAGTGAAAAAATAAAAGAAAAGAAAGCCAAATAGACAAACTGCAGTACAAACAGAGAAAACACTGTTCATTTGATAAGCAAGCAGTCCTTAAAACAGTAGTGAGAAAAACATGAACGAATAAGAAGGACAACTTTGGAATCCCGATATTTGAAGACTTGTCAATCCTCGAATCCCAATATTGAAAGAGCCAAGGAAGATGGATCCAAGGAGAAAATATTAAAGAAAAGAAAGCCAAATAGAAAAACTACAGTACAACCAGACAAAATAATGTTAATCTGACAAGCAAGCAATCTAGTGACAGAAACATGAATTAATGAGGAGAACATCCGAATCCCAATATTTAAAGATCCGATGGATTCAAGGAAAAAAGAAAAGAAAATAAAGGCTGAGAATCAAAACTGACAACCAAATAAATATATAAGTAAATGAATAATCTTGAATATATGATTTGAACATCACTGCATCTGAGACTCAAAACTACCAACCAAATAAATAAACTAACTATAAATCAT
The DNA here is from genome assembly GCA_009831015.1 of Picea engelmannii. Lineage (NCBI taxonomy): Eukaryota > Viridiplantae > Streptophyta > Pinopsida > Pinales > Pinaceae > Picea > Picea engelmannii. The sequence goes on along the minus strand of ML810783.1, from coordinate 21,009 downwards.
AAGAAAAAAGAGAAGCAGCAAAGGAAAAAGTAAATACGATAAATTGGGACAGAAATTTTTCGCCTTCAACATTGAAACAATGGGTATTGCTATAGAAACAATGCAAAACATTAATAATGTCACTTATGCTATTACAACCTCCATCGTTGGGTGACCATGGTTGAATATGGTTGTCCATGTTCACTTTAATTTACCATGGTTGAGTATAGTTGACTATGAAAGACTATAATTGGTTATGTTTCGCTATAGTTCTCTATGGTTGACTATAATTGTTTATGGTTGATGAAGGTTAAATACAATTGACTATGTTGACCTTGTTAACCATGTTGAGAATGGGTGAACATGATTGTGTATGGTTGACCATGGTTGACTATGGAACTTTGGTTGACATAGGTTTATTATGGTTGACATATGGATGATTATGTGTCTGTATGGTTGGCCACATCTCACCGCGTTTAACCATGTAGATTATATATGACCACAGTTGACCATGGTTGACTATTGTTTCCCATGAAAGGTTATAGTTGACTCTAGTTGCCCATTGTTGAGAACATTTGATAATGGTGACTATGTTGACCTTGATTGAGTATGGTTAACCAAGCTAGACCATGATCAACTATGGAGGACCATGTTAGCCATGGATGACTATGGTTCATTGTGGTTGACTATGTATGACCATGGTTGATTATGGTTGGCCATGTGACCATGTTTGACTATGGTTGATTATGTTTGACTACATTTGACAATGTTTGACCATGTAAACTATGCATGACTATATTTTACAACTATTGATTATGGTTGTCTATGGTTGCCCATTAAAATTTATAGTTAACTATAATTGACAATGGTTAACAATTTTTACCATAATTACCATATTAACCCATGTTAACCATAGTTGGTTATGGTTACACGTGATTACCTATGCCTTTACCTTTGTAAAAATTACTCATACCCTACTCTCCTACAAAACTATTTATTTGTTCAAATAATTTACACCGATACTAAGGATTAGTGCCGTGATTCATTCTATATAGAGAGAGAGTTGTATAGGCATTACTCCATTGCATTGCATGAGCAACTTCGATCCTTAAACGAGCCCTGCCCGTCCCACTTTTCAGTAGCTAATTTGCATTCATTCCCAGAGCCCACTTCGATATCTGTGTGCTGACTGCTCTATATTTACAATGACAGTCAAGAAGTATAATAGAGCTGTGCAGTTGTGCTTTGTATGGCTTGTAGTGTCCACTGTGTTGTTGCAAAGTAGTGATGGGCATAGCTGGAAGAAGCACCCACTCCCAAAGCCATGTAGGAATCTGGTGTTGTATTTCCATGATGTAATCTACAATGGCTCCAACGCTGACAACGCAACATCTACGCTTGTGGGTGCTCCGCATGGGGCTAACCTCACACTTCTCAGTGGAAAAGACAACCACTTTGGAGATCTGGCGGTGTTCGATGATCCCGTCACTCTCGACAACAATTTCCACTCCCCTCCGGTGGGAAGAGCTCAGGGATTCTACTTTTATGACATGAAGAACACTTTCAGCGCCTGGCTTGGATTCACGTTTGTCCTCAACTCTACAAACCACAGAGGCACCATCACATTCTCTGGAGCCGATCCAACCCTTGCAAAATACAGAGATATATCGGTGGTGGGAGGCACCGGAGATTTCTTGATGGCAAGAGGAATCGCCACCATCTCTACGGATGCGTACGAGGGCGACGTTTACTTCCGTCTATGCGTGAATATCACACTCTATGAGTGCTACTGATTTTGTTTTCTACTGTTTATAGCATCACTCTCCAAGTCTAGTGATCTCTCCGCCTGATGTTATTTTCTACTCTTTATGACATGACTCTCTAAGTCTACGGATCTCTGCTGCTCTTCGTTTCTATGTTGATTATAAATGAATTACTGTTTTTTCTCTTTGTTTCTATTTTGATTATAAATGAATTACTTTTTTCTTCTTTTACCAATATGCATGAAGACCCCATATGATAAGCGCACATTATATATCCAATATATTATGTTTATTGAAGATTCATTAAGACTTCTATCGCAGTTGGGTCGTTCAGAATTTGCATATAATATACCTGACCTCGTGTTTATAGCTAAACAAGTATTTAATCTCCCGCTGCTCTTGATTGTTGAGAATTCTGTCAATAGAGTAACATAATTAGGCACAGGTCATGTTTTGGAAATTACTCTCCATCTGGGAGAAAAGTGCGAAGTTTTATAAAAGAAATAACAGTTTAAGGTTGCATTTACTTAAATTTTTATACAAAATGACAGTTTAATGCTGATCCACTAATTTGCACTTAAAGAAGGTGGCCATTTATGAAAGACTTTCCTTAGTTTTTCTTCTTTAAAAAATAGATAATATGGCCATATTGTCTTCAACAGAAATGAATATCAATTTGATATCTATTTAATTGTTTCATCTTTGGCCAAGTGTTCTTGCAATTTTCATTAGTAAATTACCTTATAGTTGACTACTGAAATACAAAGATTAGTGGAGAGGGAACCTTTTCTGAAACATATTATGTGGCTTCTATCCCCTCTGGATTTGAATTTGTGACTTTTTAAGAGGAAACACATATTCTTAATCATTAACCTCACTTAAACTCTCTCAAGTTGTCTGGATAATCATAGTTAAAAGTAGGAAATCACCTTATGACTACTGAAATACAGAGGTCAATGGAGAGGGAACATTTTCTGGAACATATTATGTGGCCCTTATCCCCTCTGGATTTGAACTTATAACCTTTTAAGAGGAAACAAATATTCTTAATCATTAACCTCACTCAAACTGTCTGGATAATCACAGTAGAAAGTAGAAAATCACCTTATAGTTGATTACTGAAATACAGAGATCAATGGAGAGGGAACGTTTTCTAGAATATATTGGTATACATACCCTATCCCCTCTAAATTTGAACTTGTAACATTTTAAGAAGAAACACATATTCTTAACAATTAATCTCACTCAAACTATCTCAAACTGCCTAAATAATCATAGTTAAAAGTAAAGGATAATTTAATCTGCCACTTTTTATTGTTACCTGCACCACAGATAAGGCTGCAAAGATCCCTCGAGCCCTGATTTATCGGGCATGGCATCAGGTGTGGTAAACAATTTAAAGAGCAATGGATTTTTATTTAAATGTTTCAAGTTATTATGAACATGCAACGTCAATTGGAGATGAACTTTTTCCTTTCTTATTACATATGTTGTTGGAGTTGAATTGGGGATTCTTGGGTAGACAGTGTTGGGAATTAAATTTGAGTTAACAGTGCATATTCCAATGTGTATGATTCCTCTTCCTTGTGACTGCATACTTCAATGTGTCTGTCTCATCACGATCATGGTATATTAAATCTTATATGTTAGGAGGATTATATCTCGAAATTAAATTTTTATATAAATAAATAAATTATATAATTTATTTAATTTAGTAATATATAATTAATTATACAAAATATATAACACTTTTAAATAGATTTTTCTAAACTAAATTGTTTGATGCTTTAACTAGCGTTGAGTAACATATATGAGTGTTTTAACTCAGTACTAGGTTATGAGTAATTTATTTATATTTTGATGAAGATAATATTTAATTTTTATTATTGTAATATGTAATTGCTCTAACATTAATACCACTGTGTTAACAAATTTTGAATAGAATGTTAGCAACATAAATCAAGGTTAGGTAGAATTAGTTAGTCAAAATTAGTCTTAGGTGATTTGTAGCAATTTCTAAATTTGTAGAAATCTAAAGCTTATATATAAATGTTATTTGTTCAATAGATAAGTAGAAGAAAGAATCTCAAACATTGATATTTTTGATGTTTTGTTTCAATTTTCATATTGTTTGTTGTGTTTACTAAGTATAATTGCCTCCTCATACTTCAACATTTGGTATCTCAATAGGTTACAATAGCTGGCAAGATTAAATTTGTTTATGAAGTTTGTGCACCTTAAAGCTATTGGTAGGAGTGTTGAAAGTTTAAAGAAATGACCAACAATAGTAGTGGTTTTAATATTTCCAAGTCTCGAATACCAATCTTTAAAGGTGAGAATTATGGTTTTTGAAGTGCATTAAAATGAAAGCCTTGTTTCTTACACATGAATTATGAGATTTGGTGAAAAATGATTATACAGATTCTCAAGATCTTGTTGGTTGGACAAAAGAGATCAATTAAGGGAAAATAAAAATAAAAATGACTCAAAATCTCTTTTTTCATCCATCTAGTGCATGATTCTAATTTTCCAAGACTTGTTGAAACAACAAAATCAAAGGAGGCATGGGATGTGATACACCAAGCATATCAATAGATGGATAAGGTAAAAGTTATTACATTGCAATCTCTTATAAGAGAATTTGAAACTCTTTGCATGCATAATTTGGAATCTATGCAATATTTTTTTCACTAGAGCTATGGGAATAGTGAATCAAATTATATCTTATGGAGAAGATTGAAGAGATAAAAAATTTATTGAAATCTTCCTTCAAAATTTGATGCTATTGTTGTTGCTATTGAAGATTATAAAGATTTAACTCGGTTGTCTGTGAATGTGAATGTGAATGAGCTTATGAGATCTCTTCAATCTCATGAACAAAGGATAAATAGATCCATTGAAAAATATTTTGAGAAAACTTCTCAAGCATAAGCCAATATAAGTCATGAAGTTGAGAATTTCTCCCATGGACAAGGAAGAGGACAAGAAAATAGAGAAGACTGAGGTTGAGGAAGAGTTTTTAAATTTTTATGCAAATAACATAGGAAGAGATAATGATAGTAATGATAGAGGTAAAAATATGATATAGTAATGATAGAGATAATGATAGTAATGATAGAGGTAAATGTTTTTATTGTAAAAGGTTTGGCCATGATGAACATAATTGTTGGAAAAACAAAAGAAACAAGTCAATTTTTCTGTGGAAAAAGGAATTGTGGGAACTTTGTTTTTGGCTTGTGATTTAGCTAACAAGGTTTCCAAGGAGGTATGGATTTTGGATAGTGGATGCAATTCTGATCCATGACCATGAGGTATGGATTTTCTTTCAATTTTGCTTCATGCGATTCTGATCCATGACCAAATTCTCTTTGAGGGTATGGAGAATAGCCTCTTGAACTGTAAGCATTTGGTCAACCACCTGGACCTTCGAGACACCTGGTAAATATGAGAGAATATAAGGTGGTTTGGCCATAGACTGCTTCAAAAGGAGTCAAGCGTGTAGCTATATGGTATGAAGTGTTGTACCACCATTCAGCTAGGGGTAACCATTGAGCCCACTGATTTTTATTTTCCGATGCAAAACACCTCAAATATGTTTCCAAACACTTGTTGACAACTTCAGTTTGACCATCTATTTAGGGATGATAAGTTGTGCTAAGATGCAATTGGGTGCCTTGTAGATTGAATATTTCTTGCCAAAAATCATTGGTGAAAGTTGGGTCACGATCATAAACAATAGAATGTGGCATGCCATGAAGCTTGAAGACCTGATCCATGAAAAGTTGAGCCACTGTGGATGTTGTAAATGGGTGTTGAAGAGCACAGAAATGAGCATACTTGGAAAGGCGATCAACTACTACCATGATGGTTGATTTATTACCCGATTTAGGTAAGCCTGTAATAAAATCCATAGAGATATCCTTCCAAATAGTAGGTGGAATCAGAAGCAGTTGCAGTGTGCCATGAGATTTGATTGTTTCTCCCTTATTGCACTGACACACATCACATTCCGCCACAAAATTATGAACGTCTTGTTTCATACCATCCCAGAAAATAACATTTGACCCTATCATAGGTTTTGGTAAACCCGGAGTGCCCAGCTGTGGGTGTAGCATGAAGCTCAGAAAGCACCATGGATTTAATTTTTGACTGTTTACTTAAATACAAACAGCCTTTGTATCGAAGCTCATCATGGAGCCATGAGGACCCTATGGAAACTAGAGAATTGGACTGCAATTGTTGTATCAGATGCGAACTTTTGGGATCATGTAGCCATTCTTGGCAAACGGCTTGGAGCCAATATAGTACAATGAAGGAGAGAGAAAAAAGGGAGCCTTCATCTTCATATTTTTGGGAAAGTGTATCGGCCACCACATTGTCTTTGCCTTTCTTGTAAATGGTCTCATAATCATATCCAAATAGCTTAGTCACCCATTTGTGTTTCTCTGGGGAGGAAATGCATTATTCCATAAAATTCTTGAGGCTTTGATGATCTGTCTTAATTTTAAAGCATTTCCCCAATAGATAATGGTGCCACAAATCAATGGCATGTGGAATAGCCAACATTTCCTTTTCATAGATTGATTTGCCCAAATTTCGTTCAGACAGTTGTTTGTTGGTAAAGGCCAAAGGCCGACCCTTTTGCATAAGGACAATGCCAATACCTTTCCCTAAAGCATCACATTCCAGGACAAAGGCCTTTGTGAAATCAGGAAGGGCCAGGACTGGAGTGGTGCACATGGCCATCTTCAAGGTTTGAAAAGCCTGAGCAACTACTGGGGTCCAAGTGAAAGAATTATTTTTAAGGAGTGGTGAGAGGTGTCGCAATCTTTCCATAATTCTTAACAAACTTGCGATAATAACCTGTTAGGACCAGAAATCCTTGCAAGATTTTGAGAGTCTTTGGGTGAGGCCAAACTTTCATAGCTTCAATCTTTTTAGGATCCACCCTGACGTCGTTATTGACAACAATATGGCCAAAGTACTCGACTTCTGAGGCGCCAAAAGAACATTTAGATTATTTCAGGAAAAGTTGGTGCTGAGAGAGTAGATGGAGAACTCGGTCCACATGAGCAAGGTGGTCTTTCCAGGTTTTTCTATAGATGATGATATCATCAAAGAAAACTAAGACAAAATGATGGAGAAAGGGGCGAAAGACATGATTCATGAGGCTTTAGAAAGTGGAGGGGGCATTACACAAGCCAAAGGGCATGACCAAAAACTCATAGTGGCCCTCATGAATTCTAAAGGTAGTCTTAGGAATGTCTCCCTCTTTCATATGGATCTGGTGGTATCCAAAACGAAGATCAAGTTTAGTAAAGAACTGGGCGCCACTCAATTCATCCAAGAGGTCATCAATGACAGGAATGGGAAATTTATCTTCAATGGTGAGTTTGTTGAGGGCGCGGAAGTCAGGAAAAATGTGCCAAGAACCTTCTTTATTCAGGACCATGACCACAGGAGAAGAGTAGGGGCTTGTACTAGGGTGGATAACGCCTGCGTTAAGCAGTTCTTGAACCATTTTCTCAATTTCATTTTTTTGGGAGAAGGGGTGATGATAGGGACGGATATTGGGAGGGAGGCTTCCTGGTATAAGGGGAATGGAATGATTGTTAAGCCCTAATATTGGCTCATTACTCCTTAATTAGGGCATATTACATTATTAATGTTATTTTATTTATGTCAGCTTTATTCCATTAGTTGTAATTATACCTCCTAGTCTCCTATATATACCAAGGAGACATTTTCATTTTGAATCATCTTGTACTTGAACATTTATGTGGGGTAAAAGGAGGTTGCCCCCTCGAAGAGGATTATTATCTGAAATTATCTCTTTTTCAAGGCGTTAAGTACTTATTCTGAGGTTTTTCTACGCTATATTGATATTTGGTTCTTAACATATGGTATCAGAGCTCAAGGTCTTAGGGTTCCGTTGCTACATCTGAGACACCTTGGAATTTTCTATATAATTTTTTTTATACAACGTTTTAGAAGGCATAGCTTGGAGGATATTTAATAGATGGACCAAGGAACATTCAGTTAAAATTTCATCTCTTGAGGCCTTATACTTTCGGAGATACAACTTGTCCAAGATAGGGTTCTGGAATCATCCTGAACTGAGTCATTGAGAAATTTTCGCTATAAAAAAATTTATGGAATGTTTCAGACCCTTTAATCTGGAGGATATTTACCAAAATTGGTAAGGCATCTATGGTAAAAATTTCATCTTCTGGGTCATCGTACATTTTTAGATACACCATGTGGAAGATAAGGTATCTGACTAGTCTCATTGACTAGTCTAAAGAAGGTGTTCCAGGTAAAACAATCATAACTTCTTCCTAGAGTATCCAAATTGAGTGAGACTAGTTGCATTGGATATTTGATAGTCTGTAGTATTTTTGG